>CM039680.1:227512499-227652668 GCA_022537955.1 Schmidtea mediterranea
GACCACAACGAATTCGAGAACAGATACTTCCCACAGATATAGTGATCCTGTGGTAGGAGGACTACAAGATTGAACAGAAACGCAAAATGCAGAGAGTTAGCAGCAGTATGAGAACCGGAGCACAAGAATTCAAAGACGAACTGTAATCAAATTACAAAATGGATAATCGATTCTTGTAACAGAATAAGAACCTGCGAAATATATTAAAGGAATAGAGGAATTATCGGAGATGTATGCGTTACCCAGACAATTCCGAGAAATATCCGGAAAATGAACACACGAAGGCAGCCGAGCAATAGAAAAAAGTAAGTATTAAAAATTATGACGCCAGATTTCGAACAATCGAAGAGAATTTTATATCACGCCAAAAGTACGTAAGTGAAAAAGAGATACATAAAGAACGCCATTCATTACAATACGAAGGACGATCATTGGATGGACGATTCTCGAAATCGGAGTTACGCAATGCAATTGGGTAATCAATTATTAACTGTAGCAAGCGCGGGTAGAGAACTCAATAAAAAAAGAAATCAACGAAAACGCCCAATAGGACGACAGAGAGTCTAAATACGCAGAAGGTCACCGGCAAAGATGAAGTAATCGTCCATTACAACAGGAGATGAAGAGATACAAATGATCTAAATGATATTGTGGACGAAGAAACAACAAGAATACCGGAATCGAGATTTGTTCATGACAGAGATGAAACGATCTGATAACGATAACCAGACGAGCTAGTATGTGGTCAAAGACAACAATCAAATATATAGCCAGATACCGAGAAGAAAATAAAGGAAAGAAAGAGACGCGAAGCTCGACAGGGAGACGAATGGCATAATTGGATAGACGAGGACTACAACATCTAGAGAAACGGCAGACGACAACCCTAAACGAAAAGGGAAACAGGCGTACTGCAATGGAAAGAAATCCAGAGACGACCAAAATTGATAACCGCTCCAGAAAGAAAAACTAAGAACCAAATGCATGGATCAATTGGAAACAAATAACAAGCTTGCCAATAACGACAGTTAAGGGGAAACTGAAGCCAAGAACAAGGAGCATAAGTGATCAATGATTGTAACTTGGATTATGGCTGGGATTAGCAAATCCAGAAATGAAGAGAAATTTGACTTAATAATAGCGGAGCAGAGGCGAAACAGCTTTTTGGCAGCAATTAAAACCAATAATAAATAAATTCATGGCAACATACGAACCACAACCAATCCAGAGGAATTACTGTTGATAATAAATCCACTTAACAAAACGAATCCGATGACCAAATAGATATTTTAGGAATGGCCTATCTGATGTCAATACGATAGCGATATACAAAACGAACTCCAAGATACAACCCAACGGATATTGAATTCCATAACAGACACTATGCAGGGAAGTATCGAACCATTCATCCTGAATCAAGGTGGATGGCAAGCCTTATAAATTGGTAAGTAAGATGATCAAACCGAATGATGCAAGCGAGGTTAAAAGAGTTATTAACGAAATTCGAAACAACGATTAATGCAAGCGATCCAAAAACAGCTAGAAAAGGGATGAATACGATAATCACTACAATACTCATATGGATGATGTGCGTGAAAGGAGTAGAACCGTTTGTAGTATATGATTGTGATAATATAAGATTGGTGTAAATACTCACAAAGAGAACGGAGGTGCAAAGCAGCAATCCGGTAGATTAACAGGACAACAGCACGCTGTATCTTTATAACGTATATAAGAAGTGGATTTCATCAAAACGAAATCAAAGAATGTTCGGGTTAACAAGGAAAATCGTGGCATTTCATTGCGGGATCATTCACATCAACCATTATAGAAGCTGGAGGAAACGAACAGTGGTATTTCAGTTACGCGAGAGCGATGTGAAGAGATTCACGACAGACGCATCTCAATAGCTGGAGATGAATGTAGCAGCCGAGGAAGGAAAAATAAGAATACCCGAGATACGCTGCGAGAATAACCGGAGACGGGAACGTGTCAGGAGGAGGAATTACCTATTGAATCCAATTTAGTAAAGGCAAGTAGTAGTGATTGAAAGCTATCAAGTAAGTGGAGAAAATATCAAGGATATTTTGATCCAGATAGAAGCAATGAAAAGTACCCTCATGCTCTAGCAACAGATAGTCATGAAACGGGAATGTCAACATGTATAATTCACGCCGTACCAGAACTGTAGACTCACCTTATTTGAAGGAGCGCCATATTTGATGAAGATGAAAGGACAAGTGCACAAAACCGAAACTAAACGCAATAGTGCATAGATGGATTACGGAAACGAAGAAGCGGAAAACCAACAATTACCACAACTATCGGATCAGAGGTCACGACCAACAGTAGTAATTATCAACTGATACCACAATAGGATGAGTTCATAAAGGGCGAAATGGGTAATTGTGACGAAATGGTAGCTAGTACAAATGTATAAAGGATATTCTTATCGCGACAGCATACGAACGCAAAAGGCAAAGACCCCAAAGAGTGAAAATATATCTCGTATTAAATACAAGATGATTTCTTTTCACAAAGGATTGCAATACAGAGGAAAATATATTACGATTTAGTTAAAATGTTGTATTCTTGAATAGGGAAATAATTAAAACAAAGTTAGCAATGGCAATCACGAATCCAGATAACGCAATTCCACTATTACCACTCCAAGAAGGTTTTTCGGAGAATCGTTGGAGAAGTTATGTATACGTACAAATGTGAAAAGACAATTGCAAAACTGCCAGAGAATTCAACAATCCCAAGAGATTAAGCATAAACGATTAGAGATAATGCATAAAGGAAATCAGATTCGCTCAGCCGAGTGACAAGGATGATAATCCAGAGAAATTCGTACCCCAATTGTTCAGGTTGTTAATGTTATTTGGACCGTTATTTCGAAAAATAAGGATGGAAGTTAGTTACAATTTCCCTCGATATGTAGCGCGCAAAATATTGATTAAAGATGGCCAGCGAAGCAGGATTCAACAGTTGATATATACAGAGTGGAATATACCAAACAAAAGATCTGGAACGAGCCAGAGAACATTATTATTCCCAGCACAAGGCAAGCAATATTATCAACTTGTAACTATAACGGGAGGTAACAACTATGGAGAGACAACCAACTACGAATTGTTTACTATCGCGGATCATTTTCAACAGCACTGCAATATGATGAAAGCCATGTTGGGGAAGATTCTTATCTTCGGACAAATGATGGCAGATTTTAGAATAATTTCATTATTAAATCGTAGGTAATCATAACACAAATGTTAGCATGTTTCGATATTTCAAAAGAGAGAGGAAAATAACTGGAAATGGCATTGGATTTTTTACCTTTTTAGCAAAACATGGTATTACATGGACACTATAAGGAACTCCACAAGTATAAAAGAGATTATAGGAATTTTAACGAAAAATGAACGTACCGATGAAGAATCGGACGAAATTTTAAAGCGATATGAAGTTGAAAGCCGAGAAAACTAGATTGAAGCGACAGAAAACGAGCATGGAGAGATGGATGAACTTCAAAGGTGACAGCAAGCGATAACAGCGACATGACGAAACCAAGGAGGAAACGCAGATGCTAACTCAAGAGCAACTCAAACAATGGGAAAATCGAAAGACAAGACATAGTGGACATTATAATCATCCACCACCAGTATACGAATGTCTAAAGAAAGCAGCATCATCATAGAGGAACATGCCAGTAGAAAGACACGTACCAATACCAAGATCAACAACATACGAATATTTACCAGACCTACGACGCATTGGGCAGACTTGTACAAGAACCAGCCAAGATCAGAAGTGGATAGATCCAAGAAATCGAACTTATAGCTTGTTCAACGGTTGCTGGACCAACATTAACGGTACCCTAGAAATAATGATGGTAGAATAAAAGCAATGATTGTACGGGAGCAAAATCTCAGCATAAAATGCGATAAATACCCGGAAGATGTGTGCCATGTTATAGAGAAGCTAACATGATGTAATAACTTGCAGTAAAGAATCGGTAGCAGTCATCGGAAAAATCTGGTCGATAATAGAATATAGGAAACTAAAAATTCAAGTCGTATTAGCAGTCATAGGAGATTTGCGAGATTGTTATTGGACAGATTCTCATGCCAGAATTATAAAGAGGATAATAATAATCTAGAATTCATGGACTGGAGATCAACCGACGAATACTGTTGCTGAAGTCAGAAGTAGAATGCTTCAGAGAATAATGTAGTGCCAGGGCGCACACAAATGATTTGTTACGAAATTGAACGAGGGAACTAGAGGGAAATGATTTTCGAACCTAATCAACAAATTTGAGGAAAAAGAAGGAACTGCCATTACCAGAATAGTGTACCGTAAACGACAACAGTGAAATTCGATCAACATTCAATTTTGACGGGAGAAAGTATACTATGAATGAAAACGAAAGATGGAAGTTAACCGATGTGGACATTGAACTTCAACAAGCAAACTGAAGGACTTGAGGAAAAATTATGGACAAATCGACAGTCACTACTAACGAATGGAAAGAAACAACTACAAACTGCTTAATGCGAATTTAAAGAATGAGTTGCAGCATGATAGATCTCGGTACAATGATGTAAACGAAACAGGATTACCATTAACGGATGATACCCCAATACATTACGGCCATTCGGTTGGCAGAAGCTCAAAATCGTAGCAGAAAAGAAGATTCAAAGATGTTAGACGCAGGAGTTGATCAACCAAGTTGTCGCATGCAATTCCAGTGGTCATGGTAAAAAAAAAAGACGGCAACCAACGGTTCTGTATAGATTATCGACGAACTATCAACCACTAACAAACGAGTACATACCCGTTTACGGATATAAGATGAAATCTTACAATGTTACAGGAACAGTTATTTTACATCGCTAGATTAAAAGTGGTTTTGGCAAATAAAAGTCAAGAGGAGACAGAGAGAAAACTGCCTTTTACAATCTGAAAAGATCTATACCAATTCAAGAAAATGCCTTTTGGCTAACTACGCACCAGCTTCATCCAGAATGTATAAATTTTGTAACTCACGATCAACAATGTTGGTATATATTGATGATTTATTAATTTATTCTAGCACCTTCGAGCAACATTTAAAAGATATCCGTAATGTATTCGTTCGACTGAGACAATGGAAATTAAAATTGAAACCCTCAAAATGCGATTGGGCAAAGGAAAAAGTCACCTTCTTAGGACATATTGTATCAGCAAAAGGCAAAGAACCAGTCCAAGAAACATCGAAAAGATAAAGATTGCCCTGCACCAAAGACAGTCACGCAAGCAAGATTCTTAGGCTTATGTGGATATTACCGAAAGTTCATCAAGAATTATGCAACCATCGCAAAACCAATACAAGAATTAACCAAAAAAGATACCCCATTTATATGGGAAAAGGAACAACAAACAGCCTTTGAAACACTCAGAGATAAACTGATATCAGCACCAATACTCGTACATCCAGATTTTAAGAAACCGTTTTTATTAGCGACAGACGCAAGCGGATATGCATCGGGAGCAGTCCTAGGACAATGGGATGACGAGAAAAGAGAACGAGTTATTGGATATTACAGTCGAACGTTCAAGAAACATGAAAAGAATTACTCTGTGACCGAAAGAGAAGCATTAGCAATAATCCAAGCTATTAAACATTTCAAATATTTATTATGGGGTCACGAGATATATATCACTACAGATCATCAACCATTGGTATGGCTAGGCCAACATAAAGAAGCCTCGAGTAGATTGATGAGATGGGCGATGCAGTTGCAAGAATACTCACCGTATATAAAGTTCAAATCAGGAAAAGCGAACGCCAACGCAGATTGCATGTCAAGATTCGTATTTGAGGAACTGATGGATCAGGATGTAAGACGCATATGCATGATCATCGCAAGAGATATCGATTTTACAAAACTGAGAAATGAGCAGAAGGAAGACGAGGAGTTAAAAACCATAATCGAATTTATAGAAACTAATGATATGAAAATCTTCGACAACAACAGTAAATTAAAAGAGCATATGGAAAAACACAGACACCGATATACCATAGAGAAGGGATGGTTATTACTAATGGATGGCGAAAAACGACTCATGTGTTTACCAGAAAGTAGACGAAAAGAGGTATTGATGCAATACCACGATGGAAAACTTGGAGGACACATGTCAGCAAAAAAGACGGAAGCAAGACTGCGTCAAAAATATTATTGGCCAAATATTGGAGAGGACGTAAAAGGATGGATAAAGAATTGCCTAATATGTGCAACGAGGGAAAAGCACAGGAACTAAATTGAAGGCACCGCTAAAACCAATGCCAATTCCACCAGAACCCATGACAATGATTGCAATGGACGTAGTAGGACCATTACCAGAAACCAACGATGGAAATATCTACATATTAGTAGTAACAGACTATTTATCAAAATTCCCGGAAGCATTCGCAATACCAGATCAAAAAGCTAGAACAATAGCGAGAATCCTAGTAGAGGAAATATGCTGTAGATACGGAACACCCAAACAGATCCTAACTGATCAAGGAACCAACTTTATGAGCGAAATAATAGAGGAAGTAACGAATTACTTCAGAATTGCGAAGTTGAGAACATCGCCATACCACCCGCAAACAAATGGTCAAACCGAACGATTTAATGGTATATTAATAGAAATGATGTCAAATTATGTAAGCAGACACCAAAAGGATTGGGACAGATATATAAATCTATGCCTTATGGCATACAGAATGTCCATACATTCAGCAACAAAAATGAGTCCATTCAAATTAATGTACGGCAGAGAATGTAACATGCCCGATAGACTTAGAATATCAACCGCCAATATCACAGTATATGGAAATTGATGATTATGTAACAGGATTCAAAGAGCGAATGCAAGAGATCTGGAAAACAGCAGGTATGAATATTAGATTTAATCAAGAGAGCTACAAAGAGTTACATGATAAAAAGCGAGACGTACGTGAGCATAACTTTCAGGTTGGAGATTGGGTAATAATCGCAACGCCAGAAATTATCCCAGGAGTAGCCAGAAAATTACAAAGATGTGGTAAAGGACCTTATGAGATAATGTATGTAAACGAGAACAATGCGCGAGTTAAATTGGTCAATAACCCACTCACTAGACCTATTTACGTGAACGTGAGTAGATGTAAAGCGATACCGAGAACAATAACAAGAGAACCAGAAAATCGAGGTATGCAAACTAGATCACAAACTCAACAGCTAAGTATAAACGGACTAACGATGAGTCGAAAATTAGAAGCGACAGCAAATAATACCGTAGAGGAACCTAAACCGGACGAATCCAAAATTACGCTAAACGCGACCCAAGACAATGTAGACAAAATGGACATAATAGTAAAAGCTATCAGAGAGATAATGCCAGAATGGGTCGAAGGAAAAGGATGGATGAGAATAGTAAACAAAGCAGGAAAAATCGCAATGGATTACGCTAAAGGAGCTAGAAGCCCACCAGAAATGGATTGTATCAAGGAAAGCATACCCATGATCTTCACTATGGCAGATGTAGAAGGAAACGTACCTTTACATATTGCAGTACAACACAGAAATACTCAAAGGATAATAGACATAATCCAACTTATGCAGAAATGCGGACACGCCTCAAATATACCAAACGAAGAGGGACAAACACCATTAATGTTCGCAGTTGCAGCAGATGCGTCTACAACAGTTCTGAGAGAACTACTAAAAACAGGATCATCATTCAAAGAAAAAGACAATGGAGAAAATAATGTACTACATTATGCGCTGAAATCCAGACAAGCAAGCGCAATAAAATTTATAACCAGTAACGCGACAATCAGAGAAAGAGAAATGATGGGTAAAACAATCCAAACACTATGGGAAGCTATCGACGCCAAACAAGATGAAGCAACAGCCAATCTGATGAAATGGACCTACGAAGGTTCACCACTCAAAGTATTCGACTTGAACTATATGGTAAGAAACAGAAACGTCCTATTAAAAGAAACAATATATGCTCACTACCCATTCCCAAAAACGATAAAAGCAATGTTGAAGTGGGAAGGACTGAAATTCACCAATCATCCAAAAGAAGCAATACGAATCGGGGATAGAAAGGAACAACTATTGATGATAATACACAGATGGCATCGAAAGCAAATAAGATTACAAGCGAGTAAACAAGAAATAAAGGAGATGGACGATATAAAAGCGAGAATAATAAAAGTATACGAGGAAATAATTGAAATAATAAATGTCGAGGACGACATTTCAAAGGAAACCCCGGATGGAAACAATAATGGGGAAGGAGATGGGGACAACAGCAAAAGCCAAGACGATCAAAATACTAGAGAAGAAAATAAATCCGCACAACAAGAGAAAAAGGAATCATCCAACGAGGAACGTCGAGAAACGAACAACAGCAATAACGAGGGAAAACAAAACAGAGGGATGATGTTACTACAACAAAGGAAAAATCAAAACCGACCGACCCTGCTACAAAAAATAATGATATTAATTACGTCCATCAAGTTAACGGAAGCTGAGGAAAATATCACAAAGGAAATAAAATCGTTCAGAATACGAACAATAAATGAGAAAGGAAGAGCAAGCAAAGGAATATGCTTACAATTGACGATGAATACAAGCATAAGTTGTCAATTCGATTCCATAAGAAAACCAGGAAAGATGGAAATACGATCCGAAAACTCATCATCATGCCAAACCACCAAAGATGTATGTAGAGATGCTACAAAAGACAAGAATGTAAAAATCCAAGTAAAACCAGGGATAGGCAAATTACGAATAATAAACAGAGGAATAGAAACCATTGAACAAGTATGTATACAAAATAAAATTATCGATTGTTGGAAAATGAATATGAAAGCAGGAAAGAAATGTGAATGGGATAGCCTAGAAGGCAATGCAGAATATATAATATGTGCCAATAATGATATAATAATAACCTGCACATTAGCCAAAACCCTGGGAGAAAAATTCACAACACCAAAAGAAGAGCCATACAAACGTCGAGTACGAGAAAATAAAGAAATAATAATAAAAGTAGAATCAGACCCAAAGAGCGGAGAAGAGATAATAGTTGAAAATATGGGCAAAGAACCCATCACAAAAGTCTGTGTATTCGAAACTAAAAAGAACGGAACGATGAATGAAAGAATCAAATGTCAATCAAACGAAGATATCAAAAATCAAAAATACCGCATCCCAACTAAAAGAAAGCGTGGAAAGTATATAGTACACGTTCAGAAAGGAAGAGACGATTACTGGAAATCAATAACAAGAAAGTTACTAGAAGCAATTACGACAAAACGTCCGGAAAAAGAAACAAAAGAGGAACCGTATCAACGCCAGATCAGAGAAAGTAAAGCAGTAATAATAAACATAGAGTCAAATGCAGCAAATGAAGAAGAAATAGTAATTGAGAACACAGGTGAAAAACCTATCACAAAAATCTGCGTATACGAACCTAAAAGAAACGAACCAGTAAACAAAAGAATACAATGCGAAACAAGCAAAACGATAACGAATCGAAAGTATCGCATACCGACGAAAAGGAAACTGGGAAAATATGTAATAAATATCCAAAAGGGAACTCATGAACATTGGAGAACGATAACAAGGAAACCACTCAAGTCAAATGCGACAGATCAACCTATAATAAAACAATCTGAGAGAAAACCAAGAAACGAAACATGGGAAAAAGGAATGATCATGGACGACAGCCATCTTTCAATCCACGAAGCATTACAACTCCAGAAAGCACTTAAAAATGTGCAACCGAAAGAAGGGATAATGGAGACAACTAATGCAAGGGAAAATACAACCATGCAGCCTAATGAAAAGAATTACATGATTAAAATGATCTGGATAACAACAGCAATAGTAAGCAGCGTAGTAATGCTGATAATAATTCAACTAGCAAGAACTACCAAATGCAAAAAGAAGCCAGCGAAAAAAGATTATGGCCAGCGGTGGAAAAATTCAATTACGATATCGAATTAGGACAATATGATACAGAGAAAACTGAGGAATATGAAATCATAGGAAATTCTAGTACAAGCGGACTCTGGTTAAAAGAACCGCCCATTATCGAAGCACAACAATGGTCCAACGAATTTGATGTATACCAGATAACGAACGAGAAATACGGGGATATACGGACACTGCGTATAGAGTCCCCGGAGACGATGGTGTAAAACGAGAAAAAGACGTTGTATATAGTGTAAAATATTATGTAGTATAATAGTAGTAATAGTATGTATATTTATATAAATATTGTACAAAATGTGTCAGAAATAGTAAGCAAACAGAAATGAATGTCGATGAATTAACAATGTATTATAACCAATAGATGGATCCGAATAACGTAAATCAACCAAATCAAGTGAGAATACCACCATTCACAGAAGCAATACAACAACCAGCAGCTGCCAATGTACCTATAGAGATTGTGGAATTAAATCAAGGAATATACCAAGATCAAGGAATTGAGGCAACGTGGAGACGACAATGCGAATTAATGACACTAATAACGAACAATGCACAAACTCAGTGGACAAATACTCATCTAGTATTAACAGAAAGTGTGAACAGAGGCCTACAACAAGCCATAAGACTGGAAGAGCAACAGAGAACAATATTACAATTACAGAGAATAAATGAGCAATTAGCAGATCAAGTTAGATGGCAAGCTGACGAAATTAGGAGACTACGTAACAATCAACAGCACGTAGATCCAGCAAGTTGGGGTGGAATGGATAGCATCAATGCCAGGATTCACCCCAGAACCGGATTCAACAGTAGAGTAAAAATAAAGCGTACCGTGTAAATATGTAAAAATAAAACGACAGAAACGAAGCAACGTCAAGTAATTGAAAATTTTTGTAGATATGCAGACGATCATCGAGAAAATTAGAGGAAGCGAGAATCCATCCGAAACTACGAGACGAATAATGAAGGAAAAAATCAAAGTGGTGAACGATATAAAAGAAAGACTAAAATGTTGTAAATGTAAAGAATTGCTGATTGGAGCGAGACAGACGAAATGCGGATGCAGAATATGTACAGATTGTACGATAGAAGGGATAGAAACAAAAACAATAAAATGCCCTGGATGTAACGAAATATTGGAAAAAGATGAAGATCCTACAACAATGGATAAAGCCACCAACAAAGAAATCAACAATCTATTAGTCCAATGCCGAGTAAAAGAATGTGAATGGAAAGGACGTATGAAGGAAGCCGAAAGTCACGCAAACGAATGTGAATATAACGAGACACTATGCGGAAAATGTCAAACCATCATAACGAAAAAGACTATGAAAGACCACCACAAAGTATGCATCAAGAGAGAAGAGAAATGCGAATTCTGTGGAGTCATCGACGAATGGATAAAAATAGAAATGGAACATCGGAATCCAGAAGAGGAGCAAATATGTGATCTATATGAAGGAATATGCACAAACAACTGCGACAAGAAAGATAAAGTCAAATTAAAGGAACATTGGAACGAATGTACCAGCAAACCAGTCAAATGCCCGTTAGAATTATTCAATTGTCAAGCACAACTACCAGTTGCGGAAATGCAAAAGCACATGATAGAAAATAGTATCGAGCATGCCGAAATCATAATGAAAACGATAGGGATGTTGGCATGGGAAATAAAAAGCCTACGAACAGAAAATGATGCACAAAAGGCAATAATAAGAGAAATATTAGAATCCAGAAAGAACTTCGAGAGAAGCCAAGGAAATACCCTCAAGAAAATGGCCGAAATAGAAAGGAAATTGCAACAGAGGACCAACAGCCTAAAGGAACTAGAAACCAACAGCTCGATAGCCAGAAAACATCTTACAGCACCATTTATATGGAAAATAACCGAATTCGCAGAGAAACTCCAGAGAGCAAAAGATGGAACACAGAGAATCCTAGACAGTCCACCAATATACAGTTGGGAAAATGGATACAAATTGGGCATTAGATTATATCCGAATGGAGATGGGAATGCAACAGGTACCCATATCAGTGTCTTCATCAGAGTAGGAAGAGGAGATTATGATGAATTATTAACATGGCCTTTTAAACAAAATATGATATTAACGATGAAAGGACAAGAGGATTACCGCAATCCAATCAGAACAGGAAATGAACCACAGATGGGAAGGCCAACAACTGACTGGAATACAGCAATTGGAACACCACGTTTCTATCCACAACAACGATTAAGAGGAGAAGGATTCTTGCGAGAAGATAATCTGTATATAAAATTAGAAGTGGAGAAGCCAGATAAGACGTTGTAAAGAAAAACGGAAAGTGTAAATAAATGTAAATAAAATAATAAAAATCAAATAAAAATCAAAAAATTACAAATAATCAGAAAAATCAGAAAAACAAAAAATTCAAAAATAATAACGATATTTAGATGGCAAGCGGAATCAGCGAAGAAATAACAGTACAGATGAGAGAAGGACCAGATTCGATATGGACGAGATTATGGAAAAAACCAGAAGAAGAGGAAAAAACAAAGACCTTAGTAATCGCAATTCAACATTATACCAGTTTCGATACAACCGGACGACCATGGAAAATGAGGAAAGTAATTTACTCACAGAGAAGAGTAAGATACGAACAATTGAGAAAAGAGGAACAAAGATATCTAACATTCAAAGATAATAAAGTATTCACTGACCGACAAAGTAAAGAGATGGCAGCACAAGGATTCTTTTTCTCAGGAACCCCCGAACTACCAGATGAAGTTACCTGTATTTATTGTCAAGGAAGACTCTCGCATTGGGAAAAAGGAGAAACAGCAAAACGAGAACACCTGAGGAAATTTTCAACCTGCCCATTTAGAATTAACATTGATGTCAGAAACCAAGCGATGAACAGGTTAGAAGGACTTCGACAATCAGAATTAGACAAAGACGAAAAGGGAGGTGAGAAAAAGATAACGATAATAAAGAGTTTCGAAGATCCAGCAGAATTAATATGGGAAAAAGAGACCATAAATAGAACATTCGAAGAGAGAATTAAAAACTTTCAAAGGAAATCCAAGAGCTGCAGAATTTGCGAGTCAAGGGTATTGTCAAACAGCCAGAGGAATAATGTGTGAAGGATGCAAAAATCAACAGCCAATACCAGATCAGAATGTTAAAAAGCTAAAGCATAAAGGAAAATGCATGTATAAACAAGAAAGGGAGTCAAAGAATATAGAAATAATAATCACCAACCAGCAAATAGAAGATATCTTAGATCAACCAAAAACGAGAACCATAATGCTATTATCAGGAGTAGATACTCAAAGGATGAGGAAAATAATCAAAGAAAGATTAGCTAATAATTTAGAGTGGTATGACTCAACACAAGCAGTAATCCGAGCAATTAAGCGATATCAAGAGAAACCAAAAGAGAATCGAGACAAATCAATAATAAAAGAAGCTATTTTAGAGCAGTATCAATGTGTAACATGTTGGCAAAAACATGTGGAAATAATTTATATGCCTTGTGGACATATGGTCACATGTGAAGCATGCGGGATAAAAGTCGATATATGCCCAGTATGTAGAAAGCCGATCAACGGGCGGATCAAAGGATTCCGTTTCGCTGATCAGTAGATAGAAAACGAAAACAATGTGTAAAAAGTGTAAATAAAGATAAACGTAAAACAAAAAAATTATAAAAACTCAAAAACCACAAAAATACGAGACGATGTAAATTATGATAAAATTTTGAAATGATTGAAAAGAGAATAATCGGTTATTAATATTTAGAAACAATTATGAATCCAAACGAGACAAAAGAAACTGTAAAAGAGGCTGAAGAGACAAAACCAGCAATCAAAGATCAACCAGAGTCAATAAAAGTAACAAGTGAGGAAGTAGAATTATGGAGACAAAGAACGTTACAATTAAAAGAGATGCTACTAATCGCAGAAGAGGAATTAGTGCAAGAAACTCTAAAAACGAAAATGATGAAAGAAAAGTGGGAAAAACAACTAGAACAAAAAATAATTTACCCGGAAGGAAAAGAGAAAACGTACCAAGAGCGAGAAGAGGAAATGATGAAGGAATTTATGCAGAACCAGACCAGAATCAAAAACCAAAGGAAAGAGATACAAACCCTGGAGCAAGAGAAGCAGGATCAACAAAGTGAAATAGAAAGATTGCGAGAAGTGATAAAAGATAAAGAAGCAGAAATACGAGAGGAAGGAGAGGAAACTATAAAAATTATACAACAAATGCAGGAGGAAATTGGGCAAATTAGCACCCAATATCGAATAGAGAAGACAAAGAGAACCCATATGGAACAAGCCAAAGAGTGGGCAAAAAGACAAGCACTTCACTGGAAAACGAAGTGGTACGGAGAGAAGGAGCGTGCAAGGAATGATTGGGAAGCACGGATCAGACATTATATTCAGCAAATAGCCGAAGAGGAGGACCGAACAAGAGCTTATAAAACCAAATGGGAAAATGCGAAAGAGGAAGTCAACAAGCTGAGAAATCAAGGGCCAAAACCATCAAAGAAAATTAGAGAGCCCAGAGACGATAGACAGGAAAGAATGGTGATCCAAACAACAGGAGAAGCGAGAAAGTGGAAGGACAAGTATAGATTGTCGAAAATCGAGAATGCGATGCAATGGGAACATATATAAAAACAAGATCACGAAATAGTATGGCAACAAACGAGAATGAAGGAGATGCTACTAGAACAAGAAAAGACTCTTAAACAGAGACAAATACAACAAATAAAAACGGAAGACAAAGAAAAGTGGATCAAATCAGAAGCAAGAAGATGGAAGAACCAGTACCAAGAAGCCAAGAAAGAGATAAGACTGTTACCCAAAAAGATATTGAATATGGAAGATTGGGAACTATGGGAACAAGTTGAAGCGCAGAAAGAAACAATTGAGGAACTGAACGAGGAAATCCAAACAATGGAATACCATGATCGAGCCAGACAAAATACAATAAGAAGGCTCAGGAAAACCGACAAGGACCTCAGAAAATGGATTGATCAGCTAAATCAAAAGATAACGGAAACCCTACACGAACAAACGGATGAAAGACGGCAAAATCAACAATTAAACGAAAAGATAACAGAACTCCAGCAGGAGGTGAACGGACACCGAGGAGTTGCAGTATTTAAAGAAATCCAGTTGAGACATCAACGTGAGGTCAATGAACAGTTGAAAGAACAAGTGGAAGCAGAGATAAAAGCGATAAAGCAAGGATACGAGGAAAATGAGCAGAACCTGAGGAAGGAAATTGAAAAGTTAAAAGCGTTGGAAAACACGCATCGATTGGAAACGCAAGTGGAAGAGTTAACAGAAAATGCAGAATATCTTGCCTATCTCTTAGACGAAGAGATACAAATATCAAACGCTTTACGTGAAGAGGTAAATACCTTGCAGAGCCGACCACCAATCCTGCTTATGCCGTTATATCCGACAGAAATGCCAACTCAAGTACCCGCCGAACCCGATGAAGGATTCGGGGAGACGGACGAAACGATAGTGTAAACTTAAAGAGAAAATTGTAAAAAGTGTAAAAAGACAAAAAATAATGAAAAATGATAAAAACAAAAATTGTAATCGATGTATATTTAGCATGAATCCAAATAAAATAGAAATCCGAATGAATCTAGAAGACGGGGAACGTTTACCAAGCCCAATTCAATTAGTAGAACCAATCGAGCAAGACCCACTGAGATATTACAGTAAAAGATGGAGAGCAGAAAGAAAGGAATGGCAAGAGTTAGTGGAGGAGCAAGAGTCAGAAATCGCCCGGATAAATCAACAACTAATACAGTCAAAACAGCTAGTCAATATGATAAAACGAAAACTAACATCCAGCATGGGAGAGAACGGAAATCAAAAGAGAGAAAATGAACGATTGAGGCGAGAATTAGCAGAAATAAAAACCCGTGTAATCTTGGAAGATTATTGGAAAACCGAAGCAGAACGAATGCGAGACAGCAGAAAAAGCGAGCAAAGATATGTAATACAACTAGAAGACAGTTGTAAAGAAGCCAGAGAGATAAAAGAGAACCATCAACAAGCTCAAGATGAGATTAAAACATTAACAGAACAGCTCCAGGAAGCGAGAAGAAAGCTGGAAAAGCAAACAGCTAAACGAATAAATTATAAACGTCAACTTAAAAGAAAGCAAGCGAAAGAAAGAAATCTCCAAACGAAAATCTACAATCAACAGAGGGTAATCAAAGAAAACAAAGAACGACTAAAAGAACTCCCAAAAATAACCGAGCGATTAATAAAAGCCCAAGTCCTAATAATGAGATTCTCAGAAAACAAAAGAGGAGTGCGAGAGACACCCAACCCCAGAAAAAGAGAAAGAGTAAAAAGGGCTAAACTCCACTGTAAATAAACGAAATAACCTTGTAAATAAATATAAAATTAATTACGTATCAAAAATAGAAGTTATGAACCCAAATCTGTGGATAATGATAATGATAATAATGAGAGAGTGTGACACTGAAAACCCGTTGGAAAAATGCGAGAAATCCCAACCCTTCAGAAAAGAAGACAGCACCTGTGCCGATTTCAAAGAAATGTGTAGTAATCCCAATAATGAGGAATGTCAACAAATAAACCTCCAATCTATGCAATGCCCCACAAAAGAAAACAAGGACGAAATAAAACAGAATATCGAGAAAACCCAAGCAATGGTACAAACCCTACTAAAAAATAATGAAGAAATAACTAATATAAAAAACGAAAACCGAGAGATAAAGAAAACCCTAGAAACCCTCATCAGACAAATTCAAAGAAAAGCCAAAGCAAACCCCAATAATAAACCAATCCAAGAAATCGCCCTATCAATCAAAAAGCAACAAGGAAAACAAATTAAAAATGAACCCAGTACAACAAGTCTATCAATCGAACTGATACTACCGATTAGTATAACCTCTAACATGATACTCCTAATATGCTGTCTCATCCTCGGCCTAACAAAAAACAAGCAAAGGCAAAATACCCCAATTCAGAAACTCAGAAGAATGTTCAACCCAATCCAAAATACCAATCAAGTTAGCAAAACTTCAAGACTCTCGCAGATTTCCATCAATCACCCTTCAAGACCAACCCAGCTCGAAAGCGAAACTCAAGCCGTCAGCGATTCATTCGAAGCCAAATATAACTGATTTACATTGATTGATTAATTCAGACTGATCTATAGTGATTTGAACTGATCTTATAAAACTTGCATTGATATAAAAACTGAACTATCCAATTTTGATTATGTATTGTAGCCGGACCTTAAGTCCATCTTTGCCTTGATGATTTAACTTTACCGTAGAAATTTTTATGAATGTGAATATTGAAAACGGAATTGTATGTATTATTTTGAAATCAATTGAAATTGCGGGTCGCAATTTTACGGACCCCCGAGTGTTTTATGTTGGGCCAGAACGTAAACGGCCTTCAAGAATGTTTAAATGGATCAGAAACACACACGCAAATACAACATGCAATTTAAATAAACCTACTGAAACACCAATTAAACCATATAAAATCTGAGAAATAAAAGAATTAAATATAAAATAATAAACATAAAAATAAATTAAAATATTAACAAAATGCACCAAGATTCGCACGATACCTATACAAATATAACAAGAAAACACAACAAATTCGACGAAATTGAAAAAATCAATTAAAGTTCATTAAAATGAAATTTAAATCGAAAATTTTGAATTAGTAATAATTCAATAAAAATTCGAAATAAAAAATTATAAAAATAAATCGAAAAATAATAAAAATAAATAATAGAATTTGCTAGAAAATAACAAGGTCGAATTTTGTTTTACTGCATCAAATTTTACACGTCATAAAATTAGGTATATATACTGATCCATTTTCACATTTAACTTAACCATTTTTAGAAACCATTTTCAAACCATTTGAAATCGTTTGTAGACTATTTTGAAATCTTATTTTCAAATCGTTGTGAAACTATTTTAAAACCTTATTTTCAAGCTATTCGAACTAATTCAACTGATTTTAGGTGAGAAATATTTTGGTTGGAGCCCTCTTTCCACGTCACGCTCATAGCATCTCTGTAGAGCTCTGCTTGACGGCGACGTGGGGAGAGAGGCATTTATGCTTTCTGTTATGATATTTTATGCTATTGTATGAAAACTTTTGGAATGGTTATGAAGGGTAATTCTGTTATTTTGTCCTAACTAATAAATATTATTAATATGTATAAATTGTTTGATATATATTTCTTTTTTAATCTAAATTAAAATGTCGAAATTTTTCCGGCCCACAGCCGACACATAACGCAAGTAAATAAAATCTACATAGTACAGAGGCATGTAAGTGCGTGGAAAATCGCCAATGATATGTACCCGTGAAGACTCAGCGTGCGCAACGCAGCGGTCGTAACGTCAATATTATCCCTATAGCTGAAGCGAGAAATAAGGAAGAAGTCTCTGGCTGCTTCCTCGTTTCTCAATTCTGTAAAATCGACCTAAAATTATGTTACATACGGCTTAAAATTATCACACCGAGTAGTCCAGTGGGCACTCAATAAATATAATATGAACACAATATGCGTCTAAGGCCTATTAAAGGGAAAGGGTACTTGGGTTAAATTAACTGAAATCGTTGTTATAATTATTTTGGGTTAACATTTTGAAATAAATAAAATTTATTGGGAATCATTGAATTCGATTAAATTGAGATTATTGATAGAATTTAAAGCAACCATTGATTGTAAAAGTAAAGTGTTTTATGGCAAAAAGTTAAAGTAAATATGGGGTAAAGATAATTTAATGATCGTAGATTATTGATTAAAATTAGGGTAATGACAAATAATTTCATCAATTAAATTATTATAATTCATTTCAATAAAAGTAATCTGATCTTTGAGTAAGAACGAGTAATGTATTGATCTAATCAACCCCCGATAGTAATGAAAGTAATTAAGAATCGAATTCATTGATTTCAAATAAAGAAATGTATCAATTAAACGTAAAATGATTCTCGAATGAAAGTATGGAACCCCTTAATTAAATTGTTGATTAAACGACACGTAATTCACCGTTAATTCATTTTGATAAAATTGAGGAAGTGATTGAGCAATTCAAGTATTTAGGTTGAATTATTGATGGAATACAAATAAAAATATCGTTGATTAAATTGAATCAATTTATTGGTGACAATTGAGATGATTAAATTAGTCCAAATAGTTATTGAGTAAAACCCAGATAATCTAGTTTTGGTAAAGCAAAGTATTGAATAAGAATAAATAAAATAAGTTCCTTAACGAGCTATGATTAGTAGATTAAAGTAATTCATAGATTAAGACTAGAGATAAATTGAATAACCGTAAAAAGGTAAATTAAAGTAAAACTGGATTCACGGATTTAAAACGATTAGCATTAAAATAACTTTGTGGGCTAAAGTAATAGTTGATCCAAATAGCCTTAGGGAAGACTATTAGAAATTGGAATAACAGATGTCGATATTAATTACTGATAATATAATCTCTTAACTAGAACTAGAATAATTTATCTCTAAAATAGGTTTCTTCAATTATCGTAAATTCAGGATGTACAGTAAATTAATTAGCGGTAAAGTGAATGAATATTTACGTAAATTACATTAATATAATTGAAAAAACCAAAATTTAGGATAAACGAAAATTCGTATTAATATCACATTATTGAACAAATGAAATTCCACATAGCGAAGTTATTCCAACAGAAGGGTATCGCATCGACTTGGAAATCTCGGTAAGCGTAGAAGTTTTCCTAAAATTTGTTAGTAAAGTACATTCAAACTAGTCAACGAAATAACTTACCGGAAATTGAGATAATCGAGTGTAGGCGAACATTTGACCAGTAATTCTGAAAATATGACACGAATAATACAATCACCGGATGTAAACAACGTAAATCACCTTCCGTCAACCGCTTAAGGGGTAATGGTAAAATCCGCCGGAAATCATCCGCCCACCAGGATACACCTACACGCAACTAAGTTATCTCGGATCAACATCCGGTCTAAATCTTAAAGTTCGAACAACTGTAATTAAAGTTAGTAAACAAACTTTAAATCGATGTACAAATTCCCTTACGTCAATGTACGAGTATTCGCCTACATGAAAAATTTAAATGTTAATACGCATATATCGAATAAGTTAAACATCAGGTTATCTCATCCATACGATTAATCATATAGTTTCCCCATAAAGGAGTGCACCTTAAGGAACCAGACCCACAAAGTAACCCAACCTGCTTATTAATATTCCATCGCGTTAAGGAAGGCAATGGTCACGCGTATGACACCCTTACTAGTAACATGGACACTATCTGCTTGCTAATAACCTAGAATGGTAAATCAATCGAACCTAATAACAGTAATGTTTAGACATGTCGCCCAAACGAACTACCCGTCGAGAGACCGCCAGACAGGAACAGACAGGAGTCCCGCCGACCACGAGGATACTCAACCAGTTACAACGATCATGTCTCTCGGAACGGCAACATCCAGCTGCGGAGACCTACCTGCACGCACAGGAGCTCCTCACCCAATGGGAAAGGGTGCAGGAGCAGGTAGATTTACAGGTGGTTAAGGCAAGGATGTACCTTGCGAACGTGGTCGAAGACATCCTTGCCGGGCGGATTGCAGTCGCCTATCCACCTCACCCAGTTCGAGACACCAGAAGACCCTATACCGTTGAGGCTCTCAAACGGAGCCTGAAGAGATATTGTCCGGACGAGTAAACCAACAATGACAGACTTTATGTAGTAACTGATTGAAAATATTAGAAATTTACGTGTTATTTCTTTCTTATAGCTAGAGTTATTCGTGTTTTGTTTAACGAAATAAACAATTATATAACTTGATCAATAATAAACTAACATCATCTATTTGATTGTAGTAATGTCTTCCTTACAAATCTTGCAATCTGAACTGGACCATGCGAGGCAGACAAACGCGGAATTACACACTCAGATTATTCAACTAACCCGCGAAATACAGCAGATTAAAGCAACCTGGAGGGAACCAGAAAAGGTAAAAACACTGTACCACCGCCTGACCGCAGCACAGAAAGGCTGGACAGAGGAGCGGCAGCTCAACCAGAGCCTGCGCACACAAATTCGGGGACTCGAAGTCGCCCTAGCAGTCTGCCGGGAAGGGGAAGCGGTAACATATCCGCTCGTTTCGCCCCAACCCAGATGTCGCAGAAGAACACCCAACCAGTGAAACAATCCATCCCTCCAGCAAACAATCGTCGACCGGGACGTAAGGAACGGGCCCGACGTCGAGCAATCCAGCTTCAAAACCAGTAACCTGTAAACATTGCGCGCGTTGTTAAATAAATAGAGTAGTCGTGTTCTTAATTTATTTTGTTCCGTTGATATATTGATATACTAAACACTCGCATCATGTTACTCAACCTTAATTTCATCTCTCCGCAGGCAGATAAGGACCTAATCTTGAACGATCATGAGGGACGGAGCAAAGCGAGCATAGGTCTTCTATCGACAGCTCGTGAACCCGAGGGTTGTCCGAGCAACTATAGTACTAGCACATGGTACTCAATTTTTGCGGACAATCCACCACTTGAACACATTACCAACGTTGCTTAGCAACGGGTGCCAAGTGGCGATTAGTATCATTTTGTATGGCGTTACGAGGGCAACCACCGATTAGTTCAAACAAACAATGAAACCCTGTAACCCACCATTAGCAATAACGCTCACTTTTTGCGGACGATCTACCCACTCGAACACAGTTCCAACGTTGCTTAGCAACGGGTGCCGAGTGGTAAGCGAAAGAATATTTGTATGGGGTTGTCTGGGTAACAACCATATAGTTTCAAAATATCAAAACCCACCACCACTGTGAAATTTGCAAAAAAAATCTGTAACACATAAATGCTATTCTTATAAGCGGAGTATTCCTATATCAGGTATTCTTATACGTGGAATCGACTGTATTGTAAAGTCAATTGAACAAGAATAAAAAACATCTCAAAAAATACTTGTACCAGTTTATTTTATATCACAATAAATTAATTTATATTTTTATATATTGTCGCTTTGCAAATATATGTTAATATTGCAGCACCCGACCATCAAAATATCGACACGAAATTTTTATAAAAAAATTAATTTTAGTTCTTTGATTATAAATTTATATTTGTTTTACGTAATCAATTTGACAAAAATAATGGTCACATCAAAAATATGTAAAATTGACATGATTATTCGACATTCGATTGTCATAATTTAGTTAAGTGGTGAAATAAACATTTATATACTACTTTAAATTATTAGAGTATATAATTAATCTTTGAGAATTTTTGCGATAGTTGTATGGTCTCACATTGTAAACAAGACTGTAAATCAACTGAAAACAGCAATGAAACTTAATTGTAAACACTAAATTAAGTTAATCGGGTAGTTTATTACAAATATAAAAAAGGAGAATAAGAACATAAATTATAATTACATTGGGAAAATACAAATAAAATGATTAGTCTAACAAAATTTTATTTTAACAAAACTAATTATCAAATTAATTTATATACAATTGAAGCATTAGATAAATTGAGCAAAATCTCGTCTAAAGCAAAACCTAAATTTGAAAATAAATATCAAATTGTTTAAAAATTCAATACATAACTACAAATTAAGTAAAAAAGAAATTTAGAACACTTTATTAACATTTAAAATTCTGAAACATCAATAGTAATAAAATTAGGCCAGAACCATGATTTCTATTGACGCTAAAAACATACAAATTAAAACACTTTAACTTACAACTAAATAGAATTACCGGCAAACAGAATTAATTCAAAAATAGCGCTGGAATAACATACACAAATAATAATGCACCAGAAGAATAAAATTGATTGAAACTATTTATAAATCTTTCAGGTTTATTATCCACTTTACATTGATTAAATAAGTATGAACTGCATGCTAACAAAAATAAAAAAGCAATTTCATACTATAAAAATGCTGGCGCAATCACGACATTGTTTATTTTTCAATGAAATAACGTAAAGTTAATAAATCCGAAAAGTTTATTACATTAACTAATGATACCGTCTATTTGACCTTTCATAACTTCTTGATCTTGATCTTCTGTCAAAACTTCTCATAGGCGGACTTCGATTATAAGAATTTCTGTTATAAGATGGCTTACTATATGAGTATCTTGGAGGGCTTCTCCTTGGCGGACTCCTCCGATTAGATCCCCTTCTATCATAGCTTCTGGATCGTGATCTTCTTCTATCAGAAAAATCTCTTCGGCGATTATTCCCATCAAACCCATTATTACGCCTGTTAGAAGTTTTGCCTTTATATGTTCCAGGAGTTGGAGTATGAGCTTTTTTAGTTATGCTATAATCGACTCGAATATCTTTGCCGTCAATATTCATTCCATTTCCTTCTTTAATAGCTCTAGTAGCTGAATCAAGATCTTCATAATTAATGAATCCATATCCAAGCGATTCATGTTGATATTTATCCATTATTAATGTTACTGTTTTTATTCTTCCAAATTTTTCAAATGTTTCTCGTAACTCTCGTTCATCAGTTCTTTTTGATAATCCAAACACACCTATACATGAACACGGTTCAGGATTCTCATTATTAGTTCGACCTTTACGCTTCACTACGGATGGCGAGCGAGAATAAGATCTTTTGGACCGTTGAGGTGGATATTTATCATTAATGGATGCACTTCGTGATTGGGACCTGGATCGACTATGAAAATTTTTAAATGATCTATTGGAAGAATTGCTCCGATTGCTTCCACTTTCAACGGAACTATTTTTCCAATTACTCATACTTAAGAAAAATGATTTTTACAAAAAAATTTAATTTAAGCACACTAAAATAAACAAAGTTTAAAAAATTTGCATTTTCGAACAATTTTAATTACTGAAATATTAAAATTTATTAGGATTCGTTTATTTGCCTAAGATTTTTCAATGAAAAGTTATTTCAATTAATTCAAAATTTATATTTTAGAATCATTAATATCTTTATTCAAAAATTTCATAAAAGTAAAATTTTATGAATTCTTTAATAATTCAGAATAATAATTCTAATAAATAATATTAAATATTTATCTCTTAAAAATTAAAGTCATTTTACTTCAAATTATAAAAAATTTATAATTTTCAGTATTTCACAAGCATATCATTGTTGGCTATTCAAATTGAGTGTCGATGAGCTGGAGTATTTGGTTATTGATTTCTGAATTTCATCTGGTTACTAACCTATCAACCCAGTAATATCCAACAAATCTCGCACCCGTTGTTAGGAAACGTTGATAATGTATTCAGGTGGTTGGTCGTCCACCAGAACTGCGCTATGTTGTTAAGTGGTAGGCTGTAGCACCTAACGGGTCTATATAGACACTTATCAATCCGAACACATACAATACAGATGTATGCAACTGCCACCAGTTGCTAAGTGGTGAGTTACCTCCCTTTGACCTTAGTAATTCATTCATACAAATCTTTCGTCCTACCTCATGTTAGGCAACGTTAATGATGTAATAAGGGGTTGTGAGCCCCCCAAAGGTGAGATTTTTTGCATGGACTGCTTTGGCCCAGACTCACCCTGAGATTAGTGAGTTACCGTTAGAAGAAATGTGTTCGTCTTATCCCTATAGTACCTCTAAGTTTTGTTCGGACACCTACCCTACTGCCTGCCTTTTTATTCTGATTTGTTTAATCTTCCAGTATCTCCTCGATTAATAAAACCAAAGGAGAAAGAACAAAAGAAAAAACATATCAACATATACACTAAAACATTTATTCAGCTGAAATCTAGTTTTTAGTAAGTCATATTCCGTTCCTTTACCACGTTTCGGTTGGCCTCAGACGGTTCCGAAACCGTTCTGCTTGACCATATCTGGGTCGTTGGCAAATTTTCCTTGCCAATTCTGTCGAGCGGTTTCTCTCTATGTAGACCAATTATCCTGGTGCAAACACGAGTGGGTACATGACGGTATTTCCCTTTTGACTTGTGAAAAGGGCTACCTAAGCAACGAATTTGCGTGAACTTAGCCTGCACGACCTGGCGTTATTCTTTCAAACACTAGTAAAGCTTCCTGACTCGGTGCTGTTCGATCCATTTTGATTTCACCTTCTGAAATTGCCTGTTCATTTGTATTAGTTGTTAATGCATTTCGGCTATTCTCTACCTAGGTTCGTCAATTATTTTTTCGATTGACCGGAGCATGTCCATGTCTAAAAGAAACTAAATTAAGTTATTCATATATCACCGTCAAACTTGACCATCAAACCATGTTCATATATCACTAGTTACATTAATTTTAGAGAAGCAAGTAGGAAAATGTGTGTCCTTTACTCAACAGTTATTTTAACGTACCCAGACCATGTCAATTCGTCGATATACTTTAAAGACATGTTAGTCGATAAATTTGTAATTTCGTGATATTTACCTCATTCACTAATTATTGGTCGTATGGAAGAGCAGATTTATGTACGCTCAACCTGCCATAACTTTGTGGTTGTGATATAAACGATCAGAGGATGAAAAGGACGATTTTTATCAAAGTTCACAAACTTTTCTAATGACCTTATTTGCTAATTACAAACACTTAATATAATAAAACGGAGTTTCTATCAATATTTACTAAATTCTATCATGACTTCATTTATATATAGTAAACAATTAAAAATTATAAAGGAAAATTCGACGATTCACAAAGGCTTCGTTGGTTGATTACACCTAGTTCACTTGGTAATTATAAATAATTAAATAACGCAAGAAAGCTTTTTTATTTGTTACTAAACAACTCTCTATGTCTACAAGATGCTTGACTACCAGTTTTGTTATTCAGGTTGGAAATGTTGATTGAATTATGGATCTCGCCTCTTTGGATGTCGATACACGCAGACATACTCCTCTGTCTTTAGTCTAATACCGATTCGATTGAAGGTCGAATGGTGGAGTACCCGGTTCGGTAATACTCCGCTCGTTGGAGCCATCATTGTTCTCAGGATTGGATTGTAAAGTTCAAAAGAAACCCCATAGGCCGACACAAATCCATTAGTGGTTGGAATCTTGCCCGTGGCTATTAACCGCATTGATCCGAGCCAATCTTTACGTTGTCAGGCTGTTCTTCCAACTGGACTTTCGTTTCTACTCCTCGAATCTGAATAGAGAATATTCTGCTTGCACACGAGCTTTAAGTGCCAGATTCCGACTAATTTTCTGTTTAACAACGAGTCTTGAAGGTTCCACGTCTCCATCTTGATCTATGTGCCGTATGGGCCATACGGGTTCTACTATGGTTGAGAATACGTATCCTGTATCCCACAGACCATGTCAGTATCGAGCCGCCATCCGGACGGGTACTTCATCCTCGTCTTCCCACTGTCGGTCCAAGACCTTTTCGTTGAATTGATTGTTTGCATCTGTCCAAACAAAATGATTTAATAATAATCGCTATAAATACTTCATGTGCTAGATGCATTACAAGCGAGTCTCATAATTTAGTAGTGTTGAGGTCTTGATTTTGGTGAGGTCTCAACTTTGCACTGGTAATTCTTATATAAATCAAAAGACAAATTCGATATATAAATAATTTATTAATCAATAAAATTTACCAAATTGATTATAACAATTTTCTTTCAAATTCAATCTCAACCTTTTCGATAAAAATTTATTTAAATTCAATAACAATCTTTTCGATAAAAATTTATGCGTGTTATGTAGGTGTTGAAATGTATGTAGGTGCGTGTTGTGTAAATGAAGGCAAAAAGATTTATGTAGAACTTTATCTGTTCGATTTTAAGGTTTTACAGAGATTTCCTTTTTCAGACCGCTTCTTTTTCGGTTAGATTATAGTGTGCAATTAGACTGAAAATTCTTCAGTATTTATACTGAAAAATGTATATTTGTATAATAAATTTTATTTATTTAATATATTTATTTATTTTTGTTATGCGCATTTTTTACTTCTCCTTTATCTAAAATTATTTATCTATTTATTTTGTAATTTAGGTTTGTTTGTTTGGTGATTTCTAGGAAATCACTCGTTTATTTACAATTTCGAAAAATAAAAATTGCTTATTACCACAAAAATAAAAATTAATAAAATATATAAATCTATTTACAACTACATAAAAATTATTACCACATTTAGATAATTATAATGCTGTAAATAAAGATAAATCACCACATAAAATAATAATTGTTCAAAAAGAATTGAAATTAAGAATGTTCAGTTAAATTGCACAATAATTGTTGTCATATTAATTGTTCAAATAATGATTTTTTGGGATTCTGCATATTAGGGATTGATTGTTTGAATAATAATAACATTGATTTGATGATTTGTTGGGATTCTGCATCTTGGGGATTGATTTATTTTATTTTATATCCGCTCCTCGGCGTGCACGTTGACCCCATACTTCCCAGGTCCTGCTTTAAAATATTTATTTAGAATGAACTTGGTGATGGGTCTACCCTCATCATCCAACAGTAGGTTGGGTAATGAGGGGTTCCATCTAAAAGATAAAATAATCATAATCTATGGAACATTATGCAGGTTTTTGGTGTAATTCAGATTTTGTACCTGTCCGAGTTTGGATGCAAAAAGAAATTGCCGATTCTCAATTTGTTCAGACGATCATAATGTTCTTTTTCCATGGTGCCGTTTAGTCCCTCTACTCATTAATTTAATGGAATGATTAACAAAGTTCTATGTGGCTTCGTTCTTACCTTCGTTCTTAACCTATTTCAGTGTAATCGCTATCCTCGTTCTGAGTCTTGCCTTTCGCGAGTTCATTGGCCAAGTCGAAGTCCATGGGGTGATCCATACCTTTCCATGCTCGAGGAATCAATGTTTAACAGGCTAGACCCTGAAGGTGCTTTGAAGTTTTTAGTCCTGAAAGCTATTTGTTACAGTGTTGCAGAACTTGCGAGTATTTATGGCATTCTCACACTGGAAGTTAGTCATTGTTTGTATTATTCATGTTTGCACTTTGCGAATTTATGTGATAATCTGATTATAAATTGTCTCGGTTATTAGTTCTGTGTGTACATTAATTTTATTTTTGAGTAAATATTTATTCTAGTGACGTTTGGTGCAACTAACCAGTCATTTATGTGTGCTGATTATATTTGGACATGATAGTTTACGTTGCCTCACCGTGATTGGATTTGACCATACGTTGTACTAACTTCGCTCATTCACTGTTGATCTCGGTATGGTTAATTAATTTAACGTTTTGATGCCAATACGCCATGATATGACTGTCTACTTATTATAGTTGATTGATGAGCGTTCCTTGATCGATACGATCCCGAAGTTAAGTTTTGCGGTTATAGTAACTTAAGATTTCTGTTGATATTTAGCTATCCAACTCCTAGTGCAAGATCAAGATTTATCAGACTCCAGATTGTTCTACTGTGAAGGTATTGTCGGAAATGTGAACTTCGTTTGAGGTGATAGCTACCGTGCCTAACCTATCGCTTATCACACTCAGCAGCTGATTAGGGTAATCCTGTTCTCCATGAAGTTCTTGTAACACCTCAGGTTTTTATAGTCCTGGAGCTTGCCTTACAATATCGTGGTTCAAGATCTCTATGCCTAGGGGTCGTTACGATGAATAAATGAACATTTGGTTTGACGTGTATTTAATTGTATTTTACCGCATGATTATTTATTATAGGTTTTTTTTGACTTATGTTGGGTAAATACTAAGATTTTGAATTTTTGTTTATCTAGCACAATATCCGATAAAATTCGGGCGACAAAAATTCAAATTGACGAAAAACCATCAAATATAGTCTATTTAGCATTAGTAATACAAAAAGTATCAAAAAGGGTGGAAAAATACAAAAAATAAGTAAAAAATAAATTAAAACATTTAAAAAGAATTGAAAAACATTAAAACTAGCAAAATTGACCAATTTCATCAAATTAGCTCCAAATTCATCAAAAATCTAGAAAATAACTATGAGAATTAAGCCTAAAATGTAATTAGAAACATTAATTAAAAAGAATCATGAAAATATGTAAACCAGGAGAAAAGTGATGAAATATGGTAAAAACGTGTAGACGTGTTTTGTTCTACCACATCAAAAAACATGCGTGTAAAACCACCCTATATAAATCGATGGTGGTGAAGTAAGGGAGAACCCTTCATTTTTTATTATTATTATATTTATGTTCTTTTAGGTGTTATTTATTTTTATTATGTTCTAGGTTTACGTTTTAGATAATTGAATTTGGTGTAGACCCTGAGTTAATTTCCAGGAGTCGTTGTGATTACTAAAAATTTATTTTAAAATTATCCAAAGATCGTTTTTATTTATTTTATGATCACGAATTATAATTAATCCGCATTCAAACATTTTTTGTGTTCCGCTTCATTAATACTTCAGGTCTCAATAGGTATTTTAGGTATGACCTATTTTTTAAAGAAAAGAAAATTTTTCTTTATTACATCTCTATGATCAAAGTCTCACTGTTTAGGATACGACTCTCGAAATCATAAATACATTCACAATTTTCCGTCAATGGGCTGTGAATGTGCTCATGATTTGAAAATCGACACTTTTAACATTTAAGATAAAAATGAAAAATCTCAAATTATTTTCAAAAAAAAAATTATTTTCATAATTATAATAATTTCTTTTATTTAAATCTTTTAATTAAATCGTTGCCAAATTTATTTAATTATTTATTTATAAATCATGCTGCAGCTGTTCCAATATTCAAAAGGTTTATGAAGGTTTATAACTCCCTCAAAAGAAAGGAACTAGACATTAGTTTTCTTGAGACTTGTTTAGAAGAAAAGATGATTCCTTCGTTCATTTTTAAAATGAAACTAAGTGATTGTCTTTCTAGTAAAGATGTCCAATTAATACATAGAAGAACGTTAAGAAGAATGTTGGAATCAGAGAAAATAAGGAGAACTTCCATTGATAAAAAACTAACAAATATTGGATTAATGTTAAATAATGCTACGAATGAGTTTTGTTTACAGGTATGTGTAGAATGGTGTATCAAAAATTCGATTGTGCAAATAAAATCTAAAGAGAATGATCATATTAAAAAATTGATTAATTTGAGAAAAATATTTGGGATTTCTAAATTTAGTGTGGAGAATACTGTGATAAATTTGAGTAAAATAGTGTTGAACGATGATGAAGAGCGTGTTTTAAAATTTGGTCCAAATCACTGTATTAAGAATCGCTTGGATGAAACAAAATTGTGTGCAAAAATTGAAAGTTTATATTTTCATATTGCCCGGTCGATGAAAGGCATTAATGGTAATTATGTGAAGAGCTCGTTAAGTGCAAGTACGATGGAGTATATCGATAAAAACAAAAAGCAGAATATTAGGGATTTATGACTTTAAAAAACTTAGCTAAAAAAAATATAAATATCTGTAAGTTTGACAAAGGAAATGGGATAGTTATTCTTGACCATGATGTGTATGTAAATAAGTTGAATGATTTGTTAAATTCTCCTCAGTTTGTGAAATTGCCAAAGGGTCGGAAGAATGGAAAATTGCCTCCTCTTAAGGATGAAGAGTTTGTGCAAAAAATGTTAAATGGTTTTATTGAGAAGAAGCTTATTGATGAAGAGGTAGGTAAGTCTATTCGTCCAATAGGATCGCAGCCAGAAAAACTATATGGGCTACCAAAAATCCATAAAGATGGTGTACCTATGAGACCAGTTTTGTCGATGGTTAGTACTGCCCAGTATAAAATAGCAAAGTTTTTAGATGGATTATTAAAACCGTTAATGCGATCAGAGTTTGAATGTAAGGATAGCTTTGAGTTTGTGTCTTGTATTGCAAAGCTACAAAAACGAAGTATGAATGATGTTATGGTTTCGTTTGATGTTTGTAGTTTGTTTACGAATGTACAACTGGCTGAGACGATTGACTTATGCTGTGCGTTGTGGAATGAAAATGATTCGGAACATCACATTTTAGATAGAAGGGCATTTCGAAAACTTCTTGAATTTGCTACTTCAAATGTCAATTTTCTTTTCAATGATGAATGGTATCAACAAATAGATGGAGTCGCTATGGGTTCCCCTTTAGCACCAACGATGGCATCAATATTTTTGGCTAGTTTGGAAAAGAAAATTGCTTCTTTCCAATTTGAAAAACCTTTTGTTTATAAAAGGTATGTGGATGATATTTTTCTTATATTTGAAAACCAGAAACATGTAGAACCGTTTGTGCATTTTATGAACAGTTTACATAAAAACATTGTATTCACATGTGAAACGGAGAGAAAGTCATCAATTGCGTTTTTGGATTTGTTAATTCAACGCAAAGATAAACAGTATGAGACAGAGATTTATAGAAAACCAACTGATACTGGTTTTTATACTTCTCCAGAAAGCTTTTGTGAATTTAAGTATAAGAGAAATATGGTGAAAGGATTGATTTATCGTTCATGGGCTTTATCTTCTACTTTTGCTAATTCGGTAAAAAGTGTTGATAAATTGGTTGAGTTGTTGATAAAGAATGGATATTCTAAATCATTTTTATTGTTGATGATAAAAGAAACTGTTGATAAATTCAAGAAAACATTACTTCGAAACGTACTTTAATTTTTAATTAATTTATTTAGTTTTTCTTAACTGTCTTTTTATTATTATTTTTATATCTATTTTTCATTAGTAAAATTTCGACTTAAATTTTACTAAATTTTAAATTTCCTAAACTTCTGATTTCTCACAACAATAATTATTATTTTATTATAATTAAATATATAAGTAATCAAAATCAATTTATTTCACTTAAATTTATAAATAAATCAACTAATTATAGTTTTTTAAAAATTAAATTTTAAATTGATTTCCAATCAAATTAACTTAAAATCATAGAATTATTAAAATTTGTTCAATTTAAAATATTAAAAAATAATTTGTATCTAAATTTTAGAAATAATATGAAGGAAAACTCAAAAAGTGAAATAATTGATTTGGAGCACATTTTGCTGCGTTTACCGAATGAAACGGCAGAACAACTAAATGATGACCTGTCTAAAGGAGCCCTATTAAAAGACGTTTTGTTTATCAAATTCGAACAAAATAACAGAAGGTGTACTATAAAATATAAATCCACAGAAATAAAAGGGGTTATTGTGGAGCTGCCAAATGAGGCGTGTACTATGAAGACTCAAAACAATGAAACGTACATCAATGTATTAACAATTAAATATATGATAGTTTGTGAAGAAAATAATGATATAAGGCCGTATAATAAAGACTTTATTTATGACCATGGGATATGCGCCCCACTGCAAAATATAAATTATACCAATTTCAGGAAGCCCAAGAAGAATCGTACAATTGATATGATGAATATGATAAAAGACATGATTGTTAAGGATAACAATGCAGAGTCGGTTTGGATTAAAATGACAGATGATGCTAAAGATGAAACTTCAGGCGATGACAAAGAGGATATTCGATACATAATCAATGAAAGTAAAATGTTAAAGAAAGTAAAAACCAAAGTATTAGAAAAGAAAAATCAAAATTTTCCTAGTGACAATGATGTTAATGTCAGTGACGATGCCAGCGAGGACAGCAATAGTGAATATTCCTCATCTTCTTCTTCTGACAACGATGATTATGACGAAGACAAAGATGCTAGCAATGATAACGACGACAGCGACACCGATGACAATAGTGGTGATGAAAAAGATGAAATCTCAGAAAATTCTGATGATAATTTTATAGACGTTTAAATAATAATTTTAATAATAAATTTTTAAAACCTTTATTATTTTTTAGATTTTTCAAATTATTAAAATAGCATAAACTCCCAATTCCAAACTAATCGCATTATTTTGTGCCTTCTTTTGACATTGCCGTTTCTTTGTAACTCCATTTCTTCTGTTACACTCTCTCTTGTCAATCCTATTCATTCAATTTATCCATACTTTTCTTGCATAATCTGATTCAGAACTAAAATTACTCCTGATAACTTTTAGGCTGTTAATCTTCTAACTTTTGAGTCATTTGAGGATTGCCTACTATCAAGTTAAACTTGAAGAAGAATAAAAAAAACGGGTGTTTCGACAAAATATGGATGTAAATACATATTTTGTTTAAATAGAATGTCATTTGCCATAGCAGCAGCTCCATGAACATTTCAAACATTAATGTAAATGATGTGGAAGGAAGCACTTGTATATTTAGATGACATTTTATTTTTTCCAAAGACGATTGATGAACGTAAGAAACGCATTGAAAAATTATTAAAAAGAATTAGTGATTCGGGGTTAAAAATCAATTTCGATAAATGTAAATTTTTAGTAACAGAATTAAAAATCTGGGACACGTAATAAATAGAGAAGTACTATGCTTAATTTTAGAAAACCTCATTGTATAAAATACTTCCGGAGCTTTTTATGGTTAAAGAACCCCTAACCCAATCCGACCACAAAATCCATCATAACCCCAACACTGATATAATCTTCACCAACATAATATCACTAAAATTCGAGGAATATAAGACATTAACTGAGGTTACAGGAGATCCGGGAGGTGCGAGGATAATGAATTCAATCTAAACCATAAGCTTAGCATAGTAATAAATAAACATAATGAATCTTACCATGTCTGACACAACTAAGAGGAATTAATAGTATAATGAAGAAGGAGACCACATTATTGACCCCTTTCAGTTAACCGTCAGTGTTTTGCCGAGTACTAATAAAAGTAATTAAGAACCCTAACAAGTAATGAGTGAATTCCTATGAATAAAAAAGGTTTTCAGAGTTCTACTATGATAATAATCTAATTGCTATAACAACACTATGGAAATACCAACGGAGAAATGAAATATTTGCCAGCTTAAATCCACTGTGAATCCAAATAAATTAAGCCATCGGAATAGCTAACGAGAAACCGCATGATTCGATTCTGTTGACTTAATAAATGTTTTGATTTAAATGGCCTAATTATTTATGAATAAGAATCTCAAACTAAACATCCCCCCGAATATAAAACTGCATTTCATTAAAATTTGTTTATAAACTATCTTTCGGTTATCATTATTAATATTAATATTCTTGGTTTTAATTCTTTTATTTGTACTTGCCATCATTATTATCATAGAACCTTAATTTCATCATTATCAGAACTGGTATTCCTTCCTATTGTTAGGAAATTGAGTAATATTATCAGTACACCCATGCATACACTCGATTTTGGGGTTTTCACTTTATTTAAATTTTTTAATATATATTTAATGAACTCTTATATTTTTTGACTACTCAACATTGGACGAAAAGAGAAGACTGAGAGGCAAATGTTTTATAACCGAAAAACAATTTTGATGAAATAAACTATTTGATGGGTAAGAGATATAAGAGTTTCGAAGCAATTTTCAAGGGATTCCCACCAGATGCGCACATAAGAGATATAACCATTGGATAGTCGTCAAAATGACGTTGGAAATGTATTCCAATGGGCGGTTAAAGGTAAGCCATATTGCTATGAAAACCTTTGGGTTCTTAAGCTACTATAGAAGGTATTCACGCTCTTTTTATTTGCGTCCCTCTGTAATCAATTTCATGTTAAAATAATGTTGAAAATGTTAAGATAAACGAATTATACGAGATCCTGCAACGATTGAATTTTATAATTGTTCAAAAAGATTTGAATAAAAGGTGGACTGTAAAATAATTATTTGGTGTAGATTTCCTGTTTATATTGTTATCAATTTGGTATTTTCGTTTCTGCAGTGATATTGACAGCTATAAATCAAACAACACATGTAAAGGGTTCTAATGATGTTGTTTAAATAAAAAAATTTATCAAAAATATGAAATAGCGCAGTTTTATTGCGATTTATTGTTTTATTTTTCTTTCTCTTTTTCTTTAGGAATTTTATCCTCGGTATTTGTCAGTGCTAGTTGGAATCCTAATCTTTTTCTATGTTTGGATGAATGCAAAGCCGTTTACTGAATAAATGATTAGTACATGCAATATTAAATGAAATAATTAAGCACAACATATAAAAATTATTAATGATTCAAATTCATGGAGGATAATTTTATCAATAAGGCAAAAAGAATAACATAAAATAATTAACTAAGAAAATATCCAAATTCTCAATTGCTGTGTGGTGAACATTTTTCGTTAGAATTATAACTAGAGGTAGAGCGGTAGGAAGAACCTTGATTTTCAAAACGAAAACCCATGATAAAGATAATAATTTATAATCAATGAATAAATAAAAGAAAAATAAATGAATCATAAAATCAATATAAATTCATTTTCCCATTAGATTGGAAATTTCATTTTAGGTTAGAACTAAAATAATTTCTCATGTCTACTTGTTCTGAGACTAGAATTCTTCCCAATTATGGTCATTGTTAATCTGACCCAGTTTCAAAAGAATCTTTTTTCAATTTATGTTTCTAATTACATTTCAGGCTTAATTCTCATAGTTATTTTTTAGAATAAAAGCGTTTTCGATGAAATAAGTTAATTTTGTTAGATTTTAATGGTTTTCAATTCTTTTTAAATGTTTTTATTTATTTTTTACATATTGTTGGGCATAGAGCCAAAATTAAAACAAAATATATCAACGGATTAAAACAAAAAGATAAAAATGAAATATATGGAAATGGTCACTGCACATACGCATGCACCGCAAGAAGATACCAAAAATAAATTAAAACATATTAATTAAAACAAATTAAAAATATATCAAAATTAAATAAAAACAAATAATTAATTAAAATCATTAGAAAGCCTACAGCTGCAGAACGAAACATACGAAAAATAAAATAAACTGCCAAAACCTTGCAAAATAAGGTTTAGAAAAAACACAGGCAGAAGAGGCTACCAGAAAACAAAATATTGGGGCTAAAAAATAATATTATAAGAAAATAATAATGAAAATAAAATCCAACAATAAAATATTCATATATCAAAAAATAGAGAAAAATGTATAAATAATAATAAAAATAATTTGAAATTAATAAAATAATTAAAAAGCCCTAAAAATGGCGAAAAACCGCTCATTGGTCGCACACAAACACAAAAACAGTATATAAGAAGTGACCAATTTCATTATTTTAATTTTTACGACTTTACAATTTTTGCAATTTTCAACTTTTTCAACTTGCAATTTTACGAAATATTTCTAGAAATTTTGAATAAGGAAATTTTTCTATTTTATGTTTTTAATTTTTCTAAGTTAATGTAAATTTGTATAACAATAACAATGTTCATAATGTCTATGTTTTCTATTTAAATTTCTTGCCATATATATTATTCATTTACATTCGAGATCCCTCTAAAATCTTATTTATAACGTATCGTAATAGTCCTCGATCAGGCAGATCCCGGTCCGGCTGGTGGATTAAGTTCCCTAGTTGCGATTGTGGGTCGCGCCTTTTCAAAACCTCGGTCTGTCCGCGACCGGACCTGGCAAAATGGCACAGTACCCTCCCCCGCAGGGTATCGTTGAACGTCTCGCAACCGCTGATGGAAACGTCGGTCTAAGCGAACAGAAAATCTTAACTTGAGGGAAGAGCGACACTAGTTAGGGGGAATAGGAAAGATCGTACATAGTTCTCTTAGGATTATTTTTGAAAAACCTCGAAAGGAAACGAGAAATTCTGGGCAGGAGTGATAAGAATAGATGAGAACGAAATTTTTAATCAATATCAAAAGAAAATTAAAATGGCTTTGAAAGTGTCAGACGCTTTTATTTCGACAAATAGAGGGCATTAAACATTTTAAAAAAATTGAACTACTCCAAATTAACTGCAAATTCACAACCCATCGAAATATCACATGCCAGGATGTCGACAGCATCACAATAGGAATAGTTATCGTAAATCACCGCATAGAAAATGTAAAATCATTTTCCCAGAATATTGTTACCAGCCTAGCGTCGAGATTAATGAAGAGAAATAAAATTAACAATGAATTTCCAACATACCATGATTCGAAGCGACAGACGCGAATAGCTGATAAATTCCATCGATAGAAGCCAAGCGTACAAAGTGATCTACGTTTAATTCATTCAAAAAAGAGACATAAAAATTCCCAGAAAAGTCATCAAATTCCCGTTCTCGATGTTATCGATTTTTCACAGTAGATAATCCGTTGATTCATTAGTAATAGACAGGAGAGGGAGAATCTCCATCAGCCTACAAATTTCATGTTGACACCACTAATTTTCTTCCTCTCCTAGATAGTTGAGTATGCAAAACCACTGATCTTAAACTTGTTGTTGGCTCGACTGAAATCATTTCAGCAGCGGGGAATTGTTCATAGAGCTGCTTCACCAATTTTGTGACTGACGAGCAGTATGTCTAATAATTAATCCCGACCGTCTCAGCAGGCTGACTATTATTTCGACTACTGACACCATTGCATGATAGTAATTCGCCTACTCATCGATTACGCAAAGATTGTCCTTACTGGTAGTAATATTTATAACCAGGACATGTACTCCCATAGTCATTACAATTAACAAAATTAGTAAATTTATTATTTTAATATCATTAATATAAATATCAATATCATTAATAATAATTCTCTTTTATGTTTCGGTTAATTATTATCAGTAGGGTTAGTATAATCATTGACCTTCCAATAATTATTGTTCGCACTATCGATTACTATTCTAATAATTTTATTAACATTACTAAGACTACCTTGGTAATTACTACCCTGATTAACACTACTACAAGTATCAGCGTGACGTTTAATAACCTTAACATCGTTATTTCCGACCTGGGGTTCACGAGATTACTGCTCACGGCATCTATATCGCCCCCATAAAATTTACAATTGCTAGCATCAGATATCCCATACGCCCTATAATGGAGATCAGGGTCCAAGCTATTAATTCTACGGTCATAGTTTTTATTTGCCTACTACCAGGGAACGCACCGAATTGATAAATTTCGATGTTATTACGTTGAACCGTCCGAACCACGATTAATAACACTACTACCACTCTCACCTATACCCTCTGATCAGCACGTTACGACCTAACCCTAGCTCACATCACTATAGACTTTGACGTAGATTTGAATAAATTAATATAACCTTGTCTCCCTTATCTACAGATCTTAATAGAATGGCAAATACAACAGAACTACCAAGGATTCCGAGATTATCTCCCTCAATCATTGCGACCCGTCAGAGGTTGGAGCAGTTGGAAAAAGATCATACAGTCCTGCAGGCTAAGTACCAGAAGTTGAAAGGAACGTGTAGTTCCCCCGAATCCACGAAGTTATTCCAAAAGATCGCTCGCCTGACCCGTGCTAGAGACGAACTGATAATCAAGTCGCGGAGTCAACGAATCCTTATCGCGGAGCAGAGTTCTGCTCTCCGACGAATATTTACGGAGGCTGAGTTAAGAGCCCGCCTACCAGGATGCAACTTAGCACAAAGTCTGGATATCATACCGGCCCAGCATCTCCCCTCGAACCCAACTTCGTCTCTACCGAATGAATCGTCTCGTAACATCACTGTAGACCCGACGCCCGGGGCACCTCGACGACGTCCAAATCGAAATCGTCGACGCCGTGAACGTCGACGAGCCGAAGCTAGCCTAATCAGGGCTATCGAAACCGTGGGGACAACGAGTGGAATTAGCGGCCCGCCTCTTGCTTATCAGGAGTTTGAGTTCCCGGAGTTCGATCCGGACATAATCTATGCCCCTATGATAGTAAATTCCCCTCCACCACCATCAGTATTATCGACCTGGTAGAGGAGGTATCGGAAGTCCCGACTGTCGATCAGGCTCTGGAGCGACTGGGCCTCAACATGGAGGAGATCTCCATCCTAAGTGGGCATGTGCCGACGAGTCACATTCCATCTAGCGATCCTGGCACTTCAACTCAAATCTAATCGAACACAATCGACAATTCTCCTCTACATCGACAACCAAAACGCCGATGTCTGCCGGTAGACATCGACTCCGACAATTAGATCTTTGCGGCCGAGACCTATCGCGATAACTGGCTCTCCCCTTTGCGACACTATCTCCCACGTTAATCAAGAGTCATCATCCGATAGTGATCCTCCCAAAGTCTTAACCGATGTCGTAGTTATATGTATATATTGCCCGTTGCATGTTAATCTCGTGAACAGTCCTTATCTGTTATGTGTATATCCTTAAATAATATGTCTATGTATTGAAATACAAAGTTTGTAATAAAAGCTTCCTCCTAAGGCAAATAGTAAACAACTAAATTATTAGTAATAAAACGATAGGGTTAAATTGAAAGCTGATGAAAAGAGCAAGATTAATATCACATTCACTACGGGAAAGCGGGTTGTCGTCTAACAAAACTCGGCTAGGTTATGTTGGGCTCAGAGCCAAAACTAAAACAAAATTACAAAACCAATTTAAACAAAAAGGTGAAAATTGTATAAGTTAAAACAAAATAATTAATGTCGTTTGGAAATTGTCAATATGGCTGCCGTAACATAAACACGCACCGCAAGAAGATACCAAAAATAAATTAAAACATATTAATTAAAACAAATTAAAAATATATCAAAATTAAATAAAAACAAATAATTAATTAAAATCATTAGAAAGCCTACAGCTGCAGAAGGAAACATACGAAAAATAAAATAAACTGCCAAAACCTTGCAAAATAAGGTTTAGAAAAACACAGGCAGAAGAGGCGACCAGAAAACAAAATATTGGGGTTTAAAAATAATATTGTAAGAAAATAATAATAAAAATAAAATCCAACAATAACATATTAATATATCAAAAAATAAAGAAAAATATATAAAAAATTACAAAAATATTTTGAAATAAATAAAATAATTAAAAAGCCCTAAAAATGGCGAAAAACCGCCCATTGGTCGCACACAGGCACAAAAATACTATATATACGGCAGTCATTTTCATAATTTTCAGACATTTTTTCAGTCATGTGACTACTAGAAAATATTTAGACTTTCTTAGACGAACCGTGAGTCATTTTTAGACAAAGTGTTTATGCCAATTTATGCCAATTTTTCCAATTTGGTTGCATGACTGTGGATTGTAAGTATTGTTTTCTTGTATAAATATATATTTCGAAGTCTAGTTACTTTGATTTTATTCTGGATGGTCGTGGAATCTTTTGGTGCCACTGACAAGTCCCCCTAAAATCTTATTTATAATACGTATTTCAATAGCTATCGATGGGACAGATCTAGGGCCAGCTGGTGGATTAAGTTCCCTAGTTGAGCTCGTGGGTCGCGCCTCGTTGATACCTCGGTAGTCCGCAGTAGGGTCTGGCAATTGAACAGGACCTCCACGCATGGCATCGTTGTATAACTCGTAGTGACTGCTGAAAAGTGGCCGGGGCAAGTAGAAAATAAAATTCGGGAAGTGCGACTTCAGTTAAGGGGGAATAAAGTTTTGTAGGAAAAATTTAAAACTTTGTTAGAAAATTAATCAGAAAATCAAGTAGGAAAGGATAGGATAATGTAGGAATGTAAAGTTGAAAGTATTTTTCCAATAGTTGAATGATATAACCTGACAGAAGAGAATAACGTTTATTGAAATGATCGCAGAGGGCTGTAACTACTTAAAATCATGGGAAATGTACCGGGAGTTAAGGAATTGTTAATCAAATTTTTAATATAAGGAAAGATCAAGGTAAACTAGGACAAATGTAGTCGATACCGGGATTAAACAAATGAAATAGGAAATTTACCGAAAAATAAGGGAGGAACGCTGCCCAAATTTTTGAAAGATACATTTATAAATAATGGGTAAATATGACAAATAAGCATGGAAATTGTAGGAATAGACGCGTAAGGACCAGGATATAGAAAGAGAAAGACGTAAGACCTTCCATCGGCAGTCCAGAACCCAAAAGTGAAAATATCATGGGGAGTAGTTCTAGCAATGGAGCTCACCTGCTCATGAATTTTCAACCTCTATGTACAGTACCAACATGGCGATCGCTATGGGTACATAGGAGGGATAGAATAATAATCTTGCTGGCGTTCAGGGGGTATATGCACAAAAACCCTAGAAAAAATAAATAAAAACAAACCCTATTCGCCAACAGTTAGAATTAGGTTTAGGTTCCCACAATTTTGGGAGAAATAGACTAACAGATTTAAAGGGTTCCAAGTGAATGTAACTTTTGGGTAGAAAGCGTAAGACCTCCTATCGGTAGCCAATGACCGGGGAAGACGAAGGTCCTTCGGGGAGTAGCACTAGTAGTAGCGCTCACCTGCTCGAATGGCATTCGGCTGTTACGTACAGTACCAACATGATTTCGATCATGGGTACGTAGCAGTATATCCAAATCGTGCGGTGTACTGGGAAAAGGTAACCCTAGAGTACTGTTGGAAGTATGGGAATCTTACTTTAACACCTTAACGCTTATGTTATTAGTATGACTGTCGCTTTGGACCTCTAGGGGGTGTTTTCCCGATACGCCGCACGATTTGGATAACCATTGCGTACCCATGACCGAAATCATGTTGGTACTGTACGCAACGGCCGAATGCCATTCGAGCAGGTGAGCGCTATTACTAGTGCTACTCCTCGAAGGACCTTCGTTTTCCCGGTTACTCGCTGTCGATGGAAGGACTTACGCATCTCATCTACTAGCTTATCCATAAACTCCCTTGTCGTTATGTTAGCTAAGTCGAGGGAATCGTAGGAATCATTCACACCATCCAACTCCTTTACCAAGCCTTATCCCATGAATTATTATTAATTATTACTGTTACTTCCCCTCTATTAAACCAAACTCAAATAATTTTGACCCAAAGAAAGAGAAAAGAAAACACATGTAATTTGTAATATACTATTATACATTAATAGTCACATCCACAGCGCGATAGGCAATCCATAAAGACACGGAACGGAGATAGGCTATGAGTATTGGAATTCAGCTCAATCTTCATCGGCATCTATATCTGTAAGAAAGCACCTACGTTTTGCCGGCCGATACTGAGGGGGATTCACATTATAAGCAGCCTCAATGCGAGTGGAGGGTCTGGCAACTTCCGATTGGGAGGAGGATTGAGGCACGTCACCTGTGAGCACTGCAATATCGCCGAAATCCAGCCCCATATGTTCTAGAGCGCGGACGATCCTGGGAGGTTCTAGATCTTCGTCCACCAAATTTATGTGGATTGACTGAGCTGGTGAATGAAACACTACCGAGGGGGTGTAGAGAATGTCCGGATCGAGCCCTGGAATCTCGAATTCCTGAAAGGGGGGCGGAGATCATCGATCCGGTTCGGGGCCTCGAGTGGCTCCGTTTCTCGAAGGAGCTCCAACTCCCTGCGACGACGGTCGCGTCGACGTCTATTTCGATTAGGTCGTTGCCGGGCTGGGTTGGTATTCGGTTCCGCCGTTGAAACTTGAGATGGCTCACTCAGAGGGGGAGCTGAGGTTGAGGGAATGGAATGGAGCTCGGTCATTGGTAAATGAAGTTCGGGTATGATTTCCAGCTGACGTGCCAGAACACTCCCTGGGACGCGGGCTCGAAGTTCGATGTCGGTAAATGCTTGGCGGAGTGCCGTAGTCTGCTCTTTGATTAGCAGCCGTTGGCTGCGCGATTCTGCTACTAACTCATCTCGAGCCCGAGTCAGCCTCGCAATCTTCTGATGAAGGTCTTTAGTAGCTTCCGGCGGGACCAAGTGCCCTTCACCCGCTCGTATTTGGTTCGGAGTCCATTTTATTTCTTTTCCAGTTCCTCGTATCTGTGCCTAAGTGCCACTACCGACGGAGAGAGTCGGGGAATCCGCGGGAGGTCATTTAACGCTGAGTTGGAGTTAGAGTTCATATCTAAAGAAGGAGAGGAAATTCAGGAAATGGAGAATAATTGAGAGATGATGGGGGAAAATTGACGGGAAAGTAGCAGAAGGATATTACAAATTCTTAAATGGTTAATTGATCCCCAAATTTATATTATTCCCCGTTATGGCTTATGAACATTAGCATTTCTATCATCAATTAAATTATCGGCGGAATAGGATTACGATTAATTATCATTAGACTAGGATTTTCGCACGGAATTGTGGAATAGCATTAATAATGTTGTTCGGTACCTTTGACAAATTAAAATTATCATAAATTATATTATTACTACCATTACGACTAATTTTTAACGAAATTAAAATTAATGTAATTCGTTATAAGACAATATTATTATTATTATGATTTAACGTTATAGTAAATTGTGTTAATGTTACCATTGTTGATAATTCTTACTGATTTAGGATTAATATAACTCGCTATAAGACAATATCACTATTATTACGGTTTAGCATTATAGTAAATTGTACTAATGTTACCATTATTAATGATTCCTACTGAATTAAAACTAATATAATTCGTCAAATAAACCGATGTTACTATTATTAAGGACTATTACCTATAAATCTGAGTTTTTATTATAAATGGTTCAATACCAAGGTTACTAGCGTTGTTAGTGATTATAATAAAGAAATTTGGTTCTAGAAATCATTTAATATGAAAATTTATATACGTTATTATTGCTATTTAAAATTTAAGATAATCTTAATAATATACTCACTACAATTAGATTGCTTCGGGGTACTATACGAATTGGGTGATAATGTTCTTAATGCTTCGGAAATGTGATTGGAAACTAATAAATCCACGATGCTGGAATATGCACGTTATAGGGGGTTTATTACTAGAGCAGCTGCTGTCGATCGATATCTGGTACTCACGAAGATCGTATTAGTGATGGTGAGCAAAAATTTACAACAGCGATTGAGTGTGTAGGCGAACTGAATTTATTGATTCTCAGAAATTATTTAGTGCTATCCAGTAATCTAATTGGCTCATCGGGTTTCTCAGTTTGCAGACTGTGTGGAAAGGCGAATTCTTATCGTGGCGGATATTATGCCTCAAAGAGAACCTTGCCAACCCAATGGCTCCAGTAACTTATTCCTGAGGTGGTCAATCTCGCGTCAGGAGTAATTGGATTCGACGAATGTGGTGAGTTTTCTATTTTAGTCATAATGCTTATCGGGTTTCTTGTTATCTTAAGACGATTAGAAAAAGGTGTTCTGCGGTGATTTATCTTTTCCTGAGCCTGTAGCTATGAAATCGGAGCGTCCGTGAAATGGATTTATCTCCTTATCTGACGTGTTAAAAGTTTATGCCGGTTCTCGTAAGATTTCAGATGCAAAGGAAACTTTCCTCCGACTTGTAAACACGGTTTCAACATGCAGGTCAGTATTCCGGAACTTATTTTGAATCGAAAAACTTCAACTGTCGTTTTATATGTGTTTGCGGCTCCGAACGAATAAAATTTGTGCGCTTGCGTTATTAATTCTTAATTTTTATTTTTCATGCGGTAGTTTGGCTATTTGATCGTCGATATCTATACCTATCCCTGCTACCCGGTCTCAGTTTACTAGTTTGTTCGAGGTTTGAAAACGTTTTCTAGATCATCTCATGATCTTACCTAACATCCCCTTGACTGGATGACGCCCTTCCCGTGATTTTATTCCTACTCGCTCCAGCCACTTTTCAGCAGTCGCTTCGAGTTATACAACGGCGCCCTGCGTGGAGGTCCTGTGCGTATTGCCAGACCCTACTGCGGACTGCCGAGGTGTCCACGAGGCATGACCCGCGAGCTCAACTAGGGGACTTAACTCACCAGCCGGCACGAGATCCGTCCCATCAACTGTTAACGAAATAATTTTAATATAGGATTTTAACGGACTCGAACGTATACATATATAGATAGTTTTAACGAAAAATATTAAAGTAAGACATTTTGAAACATCATAAAATTTAATCATGAAAAATGGTTACATTAACATCAAAAATAAACAAAAACCACAAAATTCCTTACTTTTTGATCAGATAGTTAAATTGTCGCAAAGTTGAAAGTTAAGCAAAAGTTAAAAGTTAACAGTTAAAAAGTTAAAAAATAATGAAATTTGTCACTGTATATATGCTATTTTTATGCGTGTGTGCGACCAATGGGCGATTTTTCGCCATTTTTAGGGCTTTTTTAATTATTTTATTTATTTCAAAATATTTTTGTAATTTTTTATATATTTTTCTTTATTTTTTGATATTTTAATATTTTACTGTTGGATTTTATTTTTATTATTATTTTCTTACAATATTATTTTTTAATCCCAATATTTTGTTTTCTGGTCGCCTCTTCTGTCTGTGTTTTTTCTAAACCTTATTTTGCAAGTGTTGAGCCAGAGCGTAAACAGCCTTGAGGAATGTTTAAATGGATCGGTAACACACACGCAAATATAACATGCAAATTTAAATAAACCTATTGAAACATCAATTAAACCCTATCAAATATGAGAAAAAAGAGAATTAAAAATAAAATAATAAACATAAAAATAAATTAAAATAATAACAAAACGCACCAAGATCCGCACGATACCAACACAAATATAACAAGAAAACACAACAAATTCGACAAAATTGAAAAATTAATAAAAGCTCATAAAAATGAAACTTAAATCAAAAGATTCGAATTAGTAATAATTCAAATAAAATTCTAAATGAAAAATTATTAAAATAAATTGAAAAATAATAAAATTAAAGAATAGAATTCACTAGAAAATAACAAGGTCGAATTTTGTTTTACTACATCAAAATTAACATGCGAGGTTAGGGACAGAAAATAGGTATAAATACTGATCCATTTTCACATTAAAACACACCGTTTTTCAAACAAAAACCATTTTGAAAACATTGTTTAAAAATAATTTTGATCTAGAATTTTGTTTGCAAATCTATATTTAGAACTTACTTTTAGGTGAGAATTAATTTATTTGGAGCTCTCTCTCCACGTCACATCCTCGCAATCTCGGTAGAGCTCTGCTTGGATGTCGGCGTGGGGGGAGATGCAATTTTATGCTTTATGTTTTATTGGTTGAACAAGTAATTTTGTATGTTGATTATTTAATATGTTAATAAATATTTATAATATTAAAATTTGTTTTTCATGCAATTTACAATATTAATTAATCTGTCGAAATTTTTCCGGCCCACAGCCAACACCTATCGCAAGTGAATAAAATCTACACACAAGTCAGATTCGTGTAAGTGCGTGGAATATCGCCAATGATCTGTGCCCGTGAAGACCCGGCGTGCGGAACGCAGGGTTGGAACGTCAATATTATTCCGTATAGATGAAACGAGAAATAAGGAAGAGGTCTTTTGGCTGCTTCCTCGTTTCTCATTTCTGTAAAATCGACCTAAAATTATATTACACACGGCTAAAAATCATCACACCGAGTAGTCCAGTGGGCACTCAGTAAATATAATGTGAACACAACGTGCGCCTAAGGCTTATTAAAGGGGAATGGTACGGGGAATAAATAAAATTGAAATCGTTGATATAGCTAATTTGGATTAATAGTCTGAAATAAATTAGATAAAAAGGATCGGTATAATTAAATTAAATTTACATTTTGAAATAAATTAGTAGAAATCCTTAAATAAGTAATTCATTGATTTAATTAAATTAAGTTATTGATTAAAAGTAAAGTAGCTATTGATTAAAAAGAAAGTAAAAAATTAAAGTAACTCATTAAAGTATTATAATATTTGAGTAAAATAAGTAACTCATTAAATTATATTATTTATAAATTATTAACGGTAAAATAATTATCGAGTAAAAATAAGTATTTCATTGATTAAATTCCCTTAATTAAAATAATTATTAAGCAAAATTATCATAACTCATTGATTAACAAACAATATTTTCTTTGTGGATTAAAGCTAAATGATAAATTCCTCGATTAATCAATCGACCCAAAATTTTGTTTAACTTCGAATTAGAATTCTAACCAACTCCAACTTCTAATAAAAGGGGGAATGTAATCGTGTCCTGAGTTAAAACCTAGGTGCGTTTGTGTCGACTACCATGTAATAATCGAAGTGTTTAAAAGGCAACTTCCACCATAATGCGGTTTATAGGGCTAATCCTAACCATTGAACGATCATATAAGGTAGTCACCGTATGCTATTTCAAATCACCAAAACTCCTTATTAATTAGCATAAACATGGTAAACGATTACTTTAATATATTAAAAATGAACGGCAAATCATATAAAATTTATTTCAGTAAATTTAAAAATATTCGCTTACAGAAATTTGGCATAAATTGTCAAAATAAATTCCGGACAGTAATTAGATCAGTTTGATATTAACATTAAGATCCCACCAGAAGTCGAACAAATTTCAACATCACGATAGCGCATGAGGTAGGTAAAATCCAACGCGAAATTTTCACGACAAGGAAAATCCCTAGAAATGTGTACCAAAATAAAGTGATTAAATACATATAATAAAGTACCGAATGACCAGAGAGGAACCTTCCAATAAAACCATTGGCAATCCAGAGAGAAATCCTTTGACATAAAGTTCCGAGATATAATAGCATAGTCCGGTTCCCTAAAATCACTGTATTATATGAAATTCATTATAACAAAGGTTGATTTATGAAACTCACCAAATAATCCACGATCGCGCGATCTGAAAAGTTCATTCACCTGAAATAAATTTTGTAAATTACCAGTTGAAAAATAAACAATCTTACTCGTCGACATTTCCGGCGATATAAACATTCACTATCGTAGCCGAGTTATAAGTGGCATGCACTTCCTGCCTGTCTGATTTTCAATTGTATATTCTTCTTTATAACTAACGTCAATAATAGACCATACATCATTTTCGTTATCAAGTTATGTATTCGCCAAACATCTCAGACGAGGACTTAGAGTTTCGATCTCCAAACGTTACAGAAGCTCCTTTAAGTAAATTTTCACTTAAATTCCATAACAAATTTATATTCATATTTGAGCCACAGGAATGATCTAGAATCAACACCATATCATTAGTGAGTAAACTCTCCGGATTGAAGGCCGTGAATCAATAATTCATATCTGTTGACGAATCTTAGTGTTCTTGCACCCGACAAACTCCCAAAAATCCTGTCGTTCCACCATTAAGCACGACAAATCAATTCTTGGCTACACACCCTCGTCAACCCCCTTAGGCCAACAGCGTCAAAATTATTTAATTAGAAAGTTCTGAGTAAAAATTCCGTTCTGATCGCATTCGAAATCGTCAACGGTTCATTTCGGGAGAAACGAATTTCTCGGATATTTATATGCGGAAATAACGATACTGGCTTGGCAATCGTCCCAAATATTTTCTTTCAAATTTGTCAGTTGAGTCGTAGTTCACCCCATTGCTATCATTTTTCCGTCGACCCAGGTACTTTAATTGATCAATGGATCAGACATTAAGTATGAATTTGTAACCTTTGTAACTGATTTGTTCTTCAAATAATTAAACGGTAATTGTTAAAATCATTTTAGTTTAGACCATATGAATGTTTAATTATCAAGTTATTGTTTCGTAAAAGTTAATTCACTTAATTCAGTTCTATTCAAAAAATTAATAAATGTCCAAATGACACTTGGGAAGGTTTTCTTACAGCATTTATTTATTGATTTTATTTTATATTAATACTTAAATATGTATCTGACCGAATATTATGACGAATAAACCATTTGTACGTAAAACAAGATACGACCGAAAACAAATTGCGATTTTCATTTAACATCTATAAAGATTTCTCGAACAGACCCTTACGCCAAGAGAACGCGCAACCCAGTAGCCGGGAAGTATCGTTCTTCCCTTTTTCCAATACATTACCAGACCAGCCAGTAAAACCCATTCAACTTCAAGTTCCATGAGTTTTAGCACATTTGAAATTGAGATAATTCAGTTTTCTTAAAAACGACGAGAAATGTTACCTAATTGCGAACCCCCAGATCACCGTCCTAATCTAAAAGTGTCGAGAGAAATACTGAGTAAAAATAATTTTTCCATTCAGGACAAACTGGAGCTATGGTTGAACTCCCTGCTCATATCGTGGAACAATGGAGGCAGGCATGGAATCGGGTGTATCGAGAGCGATGCCCTGACATGCCTGAAGAAGACAAGTAAGAGGGTATATCACCGGAGGAATTTATGAGACAGTTCCGGAAACTGTCTGATGAACCAAACCCATCCCAGGACATCCTAACTCAGGCCCAAGAGCTCCTGGAGGGCCTCCTCCAACACCAGCGCCAAGTCGAGGCAGCTGTAGCACGAGCTACGGAATACCTGGCCAACGTCAAAGATGACCTGGCGGCAGGACGTTTGGCCAGTAGTTACCCACCTTCACCAAGACCAATCCGGAATCTCAAGAGACCAGTGTTTGCGATCCCTGGTTATTCCCCAGAAGAAGGGATCAAGCGATTCCTCGCAGACGATTGATCATCGTAACAAAGACAATTAATGATTTGAACATTTTGTTATTTGGTATAATATTAGTATTATAAATCTAAAAATTCTTTCTCTTCTTTTATCATTGTAGATTTCATTTCATAAATATGTTTAAGTTAAATACCTTTATCAGCATAACAGTCATCATAAAATTCAACCCTTATTATTCTAGAAATGGACCCTATGAAGTTACTCCAAAATGAATTAACCCATGCGAGACAGGCCAATAAGAAACTCCATGACCAACTCGTCCAAATAGTCCGAGAAACACAGCAAATTAAAGCGACATGGATTGAGCCCACAAGAGTCAAACAACTGTACCAAAAACTAACCGCGGCCCAGAAGGGATAGGCAGAAGAAAAACAGTTAGTACAAGGCCTAAAAACTCAAATCAGGGGGCTAGAGGTAGCGTTATCCGCCTGTCAGGAGGGAGCAGCGGTGACCTACCCTTTAGCCTTTGCCCCTGCTCAATTGGCCTATCGCGAAACGAACACTATCCCATCTACAACGACAACTATTACTGCGACCACTACCCCGATCACCCCATCAACAACCAGTCGTCGACCTGGACGCAAGGAGCGGGCTAAGCGCCGAGCCGCTCGATCTTCCAATCAGTCTGGAACCTTATGATCCATGTATTTAATAGACAAATAAAGCATCGTTTATATATATTGTAGTTCTTGTATACCTCTTAATGTATTTATATCATCTTAGGGTTTTGAAATAACATTGTAGAAGGGTTAAATGAGAAGCACCACCCATTTTTGTTTCCAACTAACATCAGTTAACAGTTGGAGAGACGATGAAAATTTAAACGCAAGGGGACCAAATGATTAAAAGCGAGCACAGGTCTTCTATCAACAGCTCGTGAACCCGAGGGTTGTCCGAGCAATTACAGTACTAGCGATGATACTCAATTTTTGCGGACAATCCACCACTTGAACACATTACCAACGTTGCCTAGCAACGGGTGCCAAGTGGCAGTTAAAATCATTTTGTATGGCGTTACTGGGGCAACAATAAAGATAAACAAACGGCGAAACCCTGTAACCCACCACAAGGTTTTGGCAGTTTATTTCATTTTTCGTATGTTTCTGTATGCGGCTGTATGCTTTCATAATTTTAGTTAATTATTTGTTTTTATTTAATTTTTGGTATATTTTTAATTTGTTTCAATTAATATGTTTTTATTGATTTTTAGTATCTTCTTGTGGTGCGTGCTTCTGTTCAGTGACTTATTTCATTATTCTTTAGTTTTGTTTTAATTTTTATACAATTTTGTTTAAGTTGTGGCTCTGAGCCCAACAGTACGGATGAGGTGGGCATCGATTAGTAGTACGAGTTAAGTAGCGATTAGATTTTCCCGTACAACCAACAATATGTTTTTCATTTTTCACCCTTTTTTAATACTTTTTGTATTATTTAATTCTAAATAGACTATATTTGATGATTTTTCGCCCATTTGGATTTTGCGCGCCCCAAAGATATCGGATGTCGTGCCAGATAAAAAAAATTAGTTTTTGCCCAACACATTTGTATTTGAAATATTTCACATTAAAATTTTTTAATTTTTCTTAGAAGTATGTAAAAACTTAAAAATGTTACAGAATACTATAGACTAATAATTTTTTATCATGTACAAACCTTCTTAAAATAAAACATATATATTTATAATAAATTTTATTTACATTTGAATTACATAAAAAAAAGTTTGTTTAAATATATTTGTCAATTGTGACAATCATATTTAATTGCGTTATAATTAATTATGACAAAAAGTGGTAAATATAGTTCGGATTATAGTGGAGGGGATAGTCGCTCAAGTGAAAGGTCTTATAGAACAAAATCTTCAAAGTCTCGATCAAGAAGCAATTCGAATGAGAGAATTGCTCGTCGAAGAACAACATCAAACGATAGAAATTATTCTAGATCATTTTCGAGATCTCCATCTCGAAATAATCGTCGAAACCGTATGAATGAACGACCTGAACCTTGTAAATGCATTGGGGTTTTTGGTTTGAATAAAAGAACGGAAGAAAAAATTTTATGGGAAACATTTGAGAAATTTGGTCGCATTGCATCGGTTAAATTGATTATGGATAAATATCATCAAGAGTCTTTGGGATATGGATTTATTAATTATGAAGACTTAGGATCTGCTACAAGAGCAGTTAAAGAAGCTAGTGGAATGAATCTCGACGGTAAAGTTATTCGTGTAGATTACAGTATCACTAAAAAAGCTCACACTCCAACTCCTGGTTACTATATGGGTAAAGTATCGAATAGACGAAATGGTCGAGATTATCATAGAAGATCGAGAAGCCATGATGGACGACGTTCACCTTACAAGTCACAAAGGAGAGCGCCAAGGCGTTCTACTAGTAGATCGCGCAGTCGATCACGAAGACGAACTACGAAAAGAAGATCGACAAGTAGATCTTATTATCGAAGATCCACTAGTAGATCTCCTAGGATGACATATAAAAGATCCCGATATTCGAAAACTTCTTACACTAGACGATCAACAAGTAGAAGACGGTCTACTAGCAGATAAATTTACTACAATGCTGGTGAACTATTTTTTATAAATAATTAATAATGAAACTATTGTATTTAAATAAACTTATTATAAAATGTTCTCTGAATTTTTAAAATAATTTATAATTTTAGGAAAGCAAGTAAGTACAGATCAACTTTTGATAAGGAATCAAGATCAAACGAAACAATTTTAAAAATAAGATAAAAGTTAATAATTTTTATTTCATAAATATGAATAAGGACGTTTTCTGAAAATTAAGTTACATTATATAATTTATTTATTTTTGTTATTCTGTTAACCAGATTTAGTCCGATTTTTATCTAAATATATAAATTTGGCTTATTCATTTCCCCTGCAAAACCTAAGAATGGGCTCCATTTTTATCTTAGCATTCAATAATTATGAAATAAATTCGATTTTTTGTATTGATTTATTTAATTTATGCGAATAATTCTTGATGATATTTACGTCAATGGACTACAGTTGAAAAATACAATTTCATTATATGATATAACATTTTGTGAGAGTTTACTTACTAAACTAATCTCCCCGTGAAATCTTAGAGAACCAAAAGCAGTTGTTAGCTTTATAACAGTAGTCAAAGATTTAACATTTCACGAAGGATCAGTCACCAAGAGACCTTTTATGTAATCAGTTCAAACAAAAAAGGACTGTCGACATTATTCAACTTGCAATTCATATTTTTGAATATGACATTATTGTCCAATAATTTGTATTGGGTTATTAATCAATTGTAGAAATTTAATATCCTGTCAAGTTTGATAATTCCAATAACCAAGGAAATGGTCAACCAAAAGAGTAGGCCAAACAGGAATTAACGTCTCTTTCATTAGAATTAATGAGTATTATTATGTTTCGAATATTCGATTGTTTGTCGATCGGTGAAAATCCGATTCCTCGTTTTCAATAATCAAATAAGATAAAACACTAGCAAAAAATATTTATATTTAATATTTTCACGATGACGCGTAGATCATTTGCAATCTGATTGAATAATTTCTTTTACTTTTATCGTGCACTTGCTCCACTAACAAAAAATTAGTAATTTTCTCCCTTATTTTTATTTAGATTAACTTTAAAAAACAATTTCCGCTGGTTGGACAATTTATTTCCCTAATCCCGGGTAACTCATTATGATGATATTCAGTTCAGCGGCCATTGATTAATGGGTTCAATAATCAATTTGTGTTTGGCCTCCTGACCCTTTGATCAATTTAATAGTATTTTATTCGTCCTCAAAATCAAATTTGACAGCAGTTGTGTTACCCAGAAAAATATTGATTTTTACTGTTCAGAATTTTAATTAATTTCGAAATATTATTTCTGGTAATTGTGTAACCCCAACAAATAGTTAAAGTAAAATGTAACCAACAAAGTTATTACTATCAATAATTCGGTTTGAAATTACTTTCCATTTGTTGGGGTTAACAAAATCCACAAAAGTAAAAAATCAATAAAAACATTGATATTCGAAATAATAATTAAAAAGGCAAAATCAATTAAAATTAAAAAAAATATATTTATCGGATTAAACGGGAATGGGCGGATGCCAAATGACTAGACGAATCCAGATATAATAAAATTTAATCGATTAGGGTTCCCCAGAAGGAAATATTTAATAAAAATAGAAATTAATTGCCTAATGGGAAATCCGAGATAATAAGAAGTCCGAGCCAACAGAAAACCCGAACAGTGTGAGAAACCCGGAACGTCAACAAATTTTCTAATTACGGAAAACGAAATTGGTTGACGAAGGAAACCCGGGATAAAAGAGGGACCCGCCACCAAAATAATAATTGTAAACAAATGGAAACCCCGAGAGCCCAAAATAACAAATCTTGTTTTGGACAGAGATGTCAGAAATGCCAAAACCAATTTAGTTTGGGGATGACTTGATTTGCGAGACGAGTATAAAAAGAAAAGGCAGATCCACAAAATTTCCAGTTGGAAGAGAATATTTCAGAGAGCGAAGTAAAAGAGGTAATAAACTTAACGATAAAACAACCAGTCAAAAAAAATTGCGTACCAGACAGGGATATCTCCTTTTGGAAGACGTTTCCCTAAGCATTGAATTTTGTGAAATCGTGCAAAGTAATTGTGTAGAGTATTGTGAATTGAATCGATTTTTGTGAAAGTTGTGATATATAAATTGGAAATAAATCTTATTGTGCTGGGTTAATTGAATCGATTAAAGAAGAACACCAAGGAGTCAGACCTATGCACCGACTTTCTATATAAAACCCAACACATTCATCCTCTAGAAACAATCATAATTAAATAGCATAACCAGAGCATTTTGTTGGGTTATTATATAGCAGTCAATCAATCTCTGACTCTTGTATTCCTTTTTATAAATCAAATAACCAGAACACAACACAGTAAATGTTGATTGGTTTTTAACACAAATTTTCACACGATTTGCAATTTTCTATTAGGTATTGATTCTACTATGTAAAGGCAGATGTCCAAAGGAAAATTGCCTTGTCTGACACATTATTTTGATTAAAATCCACTCAAACAACCCGAAAAAGAAACATTTTATTTTGCAGTACAATAAACAAGAAAATATTTCATTTTTATTACTCCGTTGCTTGTTGCGCTCGACGTTTTGCTCGTGCCGCCTTTCCTGTTCGCCGCTGGGAACGTTTAGCAGCTACCGGTTTAGTGGTGCTAATTGCATCCGGGTAGACTATTTGAGCTGACGCGAACACCAGGGGATAGGTCACTGCGTTGCCCTCCTGGCAAGCCGACAGCGTCACTTCCAAACTTCCAATCTGGGTCTTTTGATGTTGAACTATTTGCTTCTCTTCCGCCCATCCACACTGAGCGGCGGTCAGTCGCTGATAGATTGCCTTCGTTCGGGCGGGTTCTACCCATGCTGCACGAATCTTCTGGATCTCGCGACTTATTTGGAGAAGCTGACTGTGGAACTCTGTAATTTCTCTTTGAGATTTTACTAGCTCCTTGCTCAGGGTTCTGAGGTATTCCATGTCTGCAAATAAGTTATCAGTTAACAACTTTGCGGAATTTTAGGATGAAAATTTTGAATAATTATTGATAGAATTTTATCTTATTATCTATGCTGAAACTCGTCTGTTCTAGAAATCTATTGGGACTCTACAAATTGTCCTTTTAAGATTACTGCAATTTAGTATTACAATATCAATTATTTAAGAGTTAAATCTTTGGTATACATTGTAAATTATACAACAAAATACTTCTGACAAAATTTATATTTTTTACTACAAAGAAATTGTTTCTACTATCTTCTCGGATGATTACCGTGGTGCAAACATAATTGATTTCTAGATTGGTCTCAAGCATAGGAATGCTCCTGTAATTGCGGTGAACTCCTGTAGAAATTTTGAATGTTCTTGGGTAGTAACCGTCTCGGTACTACCACATTCATTGGAGTCTCCATCTCTGCCAGAGCTAGATCATCGAGCTCATAGGATACTAAGTAGTTTAGAGCATAACCGTCCGTGCTGGGGATTCTTTCGGCGGCGATGCCCGCATTTATTCTGGCTAACCGCCGTCTGGCCATTGTTACTTGCCAATTGGTTTGTTGTTGATGCATCTCCAGACGAGCGAGGGTAAATTCCGCTCTCTGTCTGGCTTCACAGGCTGGGTTGCGACTAGGTTCCCGCTTTATTGCCACATATGAATATTCTACTTCATCGTGGTCGAATTGGTGACCCTCTCTTGATTCCCGTACTGGAGAGATTGAGAATCCAGCATCCCACTTAGCTTGTCGGCATCGCGCTGCCGTTCGTGCCCGGAATCGCACGGTAGTTCTGGATGCGTCGATGCAGGAATCATCTGTAATTATCAAAAATGGTGATGCGTGATTTTATTAGTGAACTGATAAATAGGACATTCAACACGACTTTCGAGCGAAGATGGGGGACATCTCGTGTATGTTGTGGGGAAGTATCGTGACGCAGAAATTTCTTACGTGTTAACGGGTTAATGATGTTTGATCAATGTATTCTGTCGATTGGAGTGCCCTCTAATGTCATTTTATTCGAATTTTAGGACGATTTTTTCTGCGAGGAGACGAAAAACGAATTACCAGGCGTATCTTTTATCAAATATATATATATATATATATATATTTTTGTTTGATTGTATCATTGGGTCCGAGTCATCGGATTTTCTTTCTGTTTACTCGATATTTGTATAGTAGAAAAATATTGTGATTCGATTCGGTCCTCCGATATGTGGATTATTTCTTATTTATTTGCATGACGTATATAAATGTACGATGTTCGGCCTAAGTTTGAGGAAAACATAAGATAATTCATGTTGATATAATAATTTATTGACTACGAATGAACACATTTGAAGGCATAACTGTATTATGGGATTTGGGAATGGAACACGACGGTGCATTTCACGTTTTCTTGGATAATCCATTGTATATGGTCAGTGTTCTTATGACGGCTTTATTCATTTGTCCTGTTAGTATCCTAAGTAGATGCTTTGGTGACTTTCGGATTTTAGAGTTCGAACTATAGTTGAAATTATGACGGCATAGGTGCTCCTCTTAAATGGATGATTAAAACTTTTCGATAAATATAAATCATAGCTCTACTTTTATCCTTCCTTATCTCCATCAGATCGCTCCTTTTGGCATCGCTTCGTCGGTCGAAGTTGTTGCCGTTCGTGTTCCCATTCTTCGGCTTCGTAGTAATCTTGATTATGTCCTGTTGGCTATTTATTTTCTGTATTAAAGTTGCTGAAAATTATTCTGGTTTTTCATGTGATCAGTGATATATATCCGACGGTGTAGACGTAACATTTAATTGGTGTTGAATCGATATGTTTCTTTTCATTAGGGTGGATTGACATTTGAAATAATTTTCATCTCGATAGATCTGGTAAGAAAAATTCTGGTATATTGTGCACATATTTTCTGCCCTGATGTTTATTAATGGCGTGTTATGACATCATTGAATATCGTATCACTCAATCGGCGACTTGGTCACAATTTATTTCATTAATCTTGGAAGAATTTTTCTTTATTTAATGAATTTCATCTTCCAGTTGTAAATTCATCTATTGGTTTTCAACGAATGGTAAGTGCATTTTTCGTAAGCTTTTTATTTATTTACATCTACTAGATTCCTAGATGATCGGATGTCGTGGTTCCTTCCAGTTATGATTCGGATTGACATGAAGTTATGTCAAATCTTATCGAACTATAACCATTTTAACGCTCGATTGATACACGAAAATTCATGTCATCCTGCAGAGATTGGGGGAAAAGGCTTATCTTCCGCGTTAAGAAGTGGGAACAATTGGACTAATTGTATTGTTTTGGTTACTCATTATTTTATTGATGTAGTATTGTAAATTTTGTTATTATTAATTTGATCGCTAGTAAAAGTATGATGATTTTATAAATAAACTCTTGGAATTTACTTTTCACTAATTCTGACTCGAGGTTCAGCTCTACATTGAACAATGAGTATTTATTTTTACCACAGTTGCCTGCTCTCGTGAGGTTGTCGTTATCAATATTCTATATTAGTTTGTTCTATTTCTCTCATCATTATTGCTATCCAATTTCAGTTGGGTTTTTAGGCTACTAAAATTTTTATGATTACCTTAACATTAAATTATTGGTGTATTTACACATAAGTCGATTATACTCTCCAGTCAATATTTTATAAATTCCTCCTATTATATTTGGGTAGTTCGTTTCGTTCAACCCCTCTTTATGTTTTATGCTCACCTTCGACAATCCGCGTGTTGAATTTTTAGTTAGTTAATCGGTTACTAAATCTTTTTATCATTTAATGAAATGCTTATTCAATTCATACTTCCAATTATCTATTTAGGCCGTAACTCAAGTACTCTAGTTATTTAATTTACATTAATTTTACCATAATTAGTTATTTACACCTTATAAAAGGCCTTTGACTTCGATTACTATGTTAGATGTTGTAACGTTAAAAATCAATTATCAAAATGAATCGATTATCCACTCTCTTCCCGCACTCATCTCCTTTATATAGTCCGAGGGTTAGATATATCGATATGAAGATTTTATAAGTATCCACTGAACTTCCTCGGTGTGAATGATTTTAAGCCGATAAGTAAGATTATTTTAGGTCGAATTTTCGGGAGATGGATGACGAAGGGGCAGCTAAAAACTGCTTCTCCATCTCCCATTTACCCTTATATGTGGCATGAATTGACGTTTGGGTTCTGCCGTTACGCACACCAGAACATTCACGGGAAGGAGATATTGGCGGATGAACCTGCACTTACACATCTCGATAGTTATATAAAGTTTGCTAACTTGCGGTGTGTTTTGGCTGTGGACCGGAAAAATGTCGACATAGTATGACATCTTTAGTAACTCATATATTTCACAAAACATTATTTGTACATAGCATCTGACTCCCATCATTCGTAATAAATCATCTTCCCATACGTACGTTCAAGTAGAGCTTACTTGAGATTGCTTGAAATGTAGTATGGAAAAATTGTCGATAGCTGAATTGTCCTGCTAGAAAATTTGACTTTGCTCACAAAAGTTTGTATGCACACATATTTTTTGAAAAATGAATTGGTATATATTGTTGGGCCAGAACACAAACGGCCTTGTGAATGTTTAAATGAATCGGTAACACACATGCGAATATAACATGCAGCTTTAAATTCAAAACCTATGAAAACATCAATTAACCCTATCAAAATATGAGAGAAAAACAATTACATATAAAATAATAAACATAAAAATAAATTAAAATAATAACAAAAAGCACCAAGATCCGCACGATATAAATATAAACATAACACGAAAACCCAACAAATTCGACCGAAATTTGATAATTTAACAAAAAATGAAAATTTCATGAAAATGAAATTAAAATCAAAGAATTTGAATTAGAAATAATTCAATAAAAGTTTCAAATAAAAAATTATCAAATGAAATTAAAAAATAATAAAAATTAAGATTAGAATACACTAGAAAATACCAAGGTCGAATTTTGTTTTACTAAATCAAAAAGAACACGCAAGGTTAGGGCCAAAAAATAGGTATATATACCGATTCATTTTCACACAATTTTAATCGTTTTTACTAATAAAACAGTTCTTAAAAATCTAATTTACTAGGTGAGTGAGAGTTTTATTTGGAAACTCTCTCCACGTCGCGTCCTCGCAATCTCGGTAAAGCTCTGCTTGGATGTCGGCGTGGGGAGAGTGGTATTTTGTATGATTTTCGTTATGGACAAGTAATTGTTATATTGTTTTTAATATTAATAAAGTATTTATAATGCATAAAATCATTTTGTTTTCATTAATTATTTGTTAATTGTCGAAATTTTTCCGGCCCACAGCCAAAACACATCACAAGTAAGTAAAATCAACATATTATTCAGATTCGTGTAAGTGCGTGGAATACCGCCGATGATCTGTGCCCGTGAAGACCCGGCGTGCGGAACGCAGGGATCGGAACGTCAATATTATTCCGTATAGAAGAAAGGAGAAATAAGGAAGTGGTCTTTGGCTACTTCCTCGTTTCTCGATTTCTTTAAATTCGACCTTAATTATTCTACATACGGCTCAAAATCACCACACCGACTGGTCCAGTGGGCACTCATTAAATATAATATGAACATAAAATGCGCCTAAGGTCAACCAAGGGGAAGGTGACGGGAATAAAAAATGAAATCGTTGTTATAAAGCTTTCATCCGATAAAATAGCTCAAAATCATTCATACATAAAGTTCGATAAATCGACGTAGGAAATTTCTAAAATGATAATCATGAATCAATATCGTTAAAATTGAGAATTCAGTAAATTATATATCCCTACATAACGAGTACTCAAGGCACATTTTAATGATCCAATTTTTTTTAACGAGTACTAAATTCGATTTCCAATTCATTATTATTATTATCATTATTATAATTATTTTTATTATTATTATTATCATTTTTATTGTTATTGATATTACTATTATTATTGTTATTATTATTAATGTTAACAATCATGATCCTCGACAATTGATGAAGAATTTTTTTTGTTAAAATGGATTTCTTAAATAAATTAAAAATGGTAAATCTTCTAGTTTTATTTTATTACTGCGCTCGGAAATAGGAATATAGTGACCAATAAGTTTTGGAGTAAGTTTTAATCTTCGAGAAGTTCGACATTTTAAGAACCACACAAAAACTCTTAATAAATGTTTTGTAAGAATCTGCTTGTAAAGTTTTTAAATTTCAAATATTAGATTTCGATATTTTAAATATAGGATTTTGGGAGGCAAGGAAAGTTTAATTAACTTATAAATCCAAAACATGCAAATTGGGAACCGTTGCCTCAATTTTTTTGACCGCTCGCACATGAATTCACTTATTTTGATCGGTTATAACTCACTTACCTGAAATATTATAGATTCCAGTAGGAAATTTCGAATAACTAAACTTGAGGAAGTGACAATGAGTTTGATTTATACGACACCATAATGCATCAAATACTATCTAAAGAGATAGCAGGTAAGGCCCCAAATAATTAATCAATAAACTAACCTATAATATATATATGAGTGTTGAGGTCTCACTATTTTAGATCGAGATCTCAATGTGCACTGTTATTAGTATATATATAACTTTTATTTTATAAGATTTATTAAATAAAAATTACCAAATATAATATCGATTTCGAACAAATTTCCACACAATAAAATGTAATATTCGAATCTAAACAAATGCGTGCTAAACTTTGTTTTTGTTAAATGTTGTGTATGCGTGTTGTGTTAGTTATGCAAAAAATGATTTGTTGAGCTCTGCTCCGATATGTCGCAATATTTTAGGGCGAATATACTGAGCTTAACTCTAGTATATATACTAAATTATATTATGGGTTTTGTTTAAATTATTTTAATTTATTTTTCAATGCTATAAGAGCTATTGAAATTAAATACTTAAATAAATGATTTGATTTATTTTTCAATACTATAAGAGCTATTGAAATTATTGAATGATTACAGCTGTTTTTGGGAAAGCTGTTTTAAAATTTAAATAATAATATAATAATAGTAATAATAATAATAATAACAATTATAATACTAATAATAATAATACTAGTGATTTTTACCCTTTTATTTTATTTTATTGAGTTTTACCAAAACGAATAACAAAATAAATTTAATAATTAAAATGAATTACACCCTTTACAATGAATAAAACACACAGATAAATCATTATTTTCAAATGTTTAAATAATTGTCAAACAGGTAATGGGATAGATGAAATTGTCTAAATGAATTAATTCAACCAAATAGCAATATAATAAATGATTGTCAATTGTAGTATTATCTCTGATGTTGATTGTCTGCTTTTCCTCGTTCTGATTTGGGATTTGTTTATGATCGTTCTTCTTCGTAAATGTTGATTCTATATTTACTGGGCCCTGTCCTGTAGAACGTTGTCAGCACGAAGGTGTCTAGTGGTTTTCCTTCGTCATCTAACATTCCTCCCTGGGCCGTTAAAGTAATGTCCTCATTACCTTTGTCGCTGAGGACCAGTTCAATTTCACAGTTATTTATTTTCATGGTGGTGCGCCTGAATCCCTTTTTGAGTGCCAAATTTAATATGTCTCCGTCCTTTATTCGTCTACCGAAATGAAGGCACAATTCTCTATCTGATATCTCCACCTGGCTTTCTCCGATTATAAAATCAGGGTTTTCTAGTATTATATCAGGTTCGGGTCCATATTCGTCACTGTCTTCGGATGTTGATCTCGGTGATGATTCCTGATCATCTTCTTCGAAGGAAAAATATTCTTCATCCGAATCATTATCACATTGCATTTTGTTGTTTTCTTGTAGTTGTGGCTCGCTTTTGATGGGTATGTTGTTGCTTTGTGAACGTTCCTCAGAGATGAATATGATATCATCATCACTATCCATTAGCTTACTTTCGAATGTCCTTCTGGTGCCGTTTTTGTTAAATTTTAATTCACATTTTGATGGTTCTATGTACATATCCTCTTCCATATCATCGTTTTCTAAGGCATTTGTTGTGCTTTCTTGGTTTTCTTTTACGTTTCTCTTTAAACTTGAGGAATCCCATTTGATAACTTCTTCCCATTTTTGCTCTGCGATACCATAAATAACTTTTAGAAGTATTGTTGTCTCGTTCGCCGAAAATGGTTCTGCTTTTTGTAGTATTCTATTGATGATTTTGTCCTTGAACCATTTGTCGTGGTATCTGATTGCCTGGTATGCTAGATTGGATAATTTAATTTTGTGGGGTGCTACATTCTTTACGAAGGAACGCATAAAAGAATCTTCAGCCATTTCTCTGACTCCCATTACATTGTAGATGTCTAATGTGAGAGCTTTTAATTTATTTGTGATATCATATCCTACAATTATTTGTCCATGTAGGAATTTTCGAATATCTACTAATGCTTGGCATTCGTTTGCTTTTGTTTTTTCCGGATAGTAATGGAGTACTTTTGTCCTCGGTGTGATTTTCTTATTGAATAGGACGGTTCCGTTGAAATCTCTAATACATACTTTTACTGGTCTCTGATTGTTGTTGATGTCGCAGACCAGTTTGACATCTACGAATTTAATCTTCTCCTGCCTTTCCTTTGTTGTTAATTCTTGGTGTGTGAACGATACACCTTTGTTGACAAGCTCTTGAGGAATGTGTAGGTTCGATATGATATATTCCAGATCTACGAAAGGGTTTGGTGTTGTAGGTATATAGAGGACTTCAATTGCTATTACACATGATAGACTGTTCATTTGAATCATAAGGTTATTAAACTCATTTGACATTCTCCTGTTTTTGATAGTTTTTATCATTATTGAACAATTGCTCGTAGTGATTAGTGGGATTCTTTGCTGACAAATAGAGACCTCTGTTTTTGTCATATGGAAGATTATTCGATGGGGCACCTTTTTTCCTTCAGCTGCTGCCCTGTCTACATTGGCAAATTCGTCAAATGCTCCGATAAGCTCTTTGAGTTTCACTCTTCTAGCTTCGTTGAATTTGATTAAGTGCAGATCTCTTTCTTCAATTTCTATTTTCATGTCGTTTGGGATGCACACCTGATTTGGGAAACTGCGGATAGTAATTGGAGTTCCGTCTGTGTAAATTTTATTCTTTAGGTTTCTATAGAAACTTCCGCAATGTTTGTTTATCATGCAAACATATTGATTGGGTTGTAGATTGGTTTGATTGGATTGACTGGATTGTCCGGGAAATTGATTAGATTTCATGTGAAATTGATTGGATTGATTGGGTTTCATGTGAAATTGATTGAATTATACGTAAAATTGATTGGATTCTATGTGAAATTGATTGAACTGCGATTTGGATTGACTGAATTGCGTGTTGAATTGTATATGTTCTAAAATGAAGAGTAAATAAATAATCCTCTTGCGCATATGAGGTTTGCCCTTATACGCTATTAAGTTATAGATATCAATATATACAAATTTAGAAAATATTATTGACCATATTAGATTAATTTGAAATAATTTTTTAAACAAGAGTGGACATTGTGTATTGACCTGGTATATATTTATCCAAGTGAAAACGCCCTGGTACATTTCTGACCAGTCGGTGTCGATACCGCTGCCTTTTCCACTTGTACTTTTTGTAGATTTGTACACTACTAACTACTGCCAATATTGCTATTGCTGAAATACTAGCTGATATTACATAAAAAGGCTATATTGGTTTTGTTGCTTGTTTTTGAAATGCTTGTAGTTCATTCCAACTTTTTATAAGAATTGGTTTTCCCGTAGGTAATTTAATTAGTTTTTTCTTGAGTTGGATTGGTATTTTATAGGTTTTTGTTGTTATTTCATCGGTTATGGTTTGAGTTGTTACTTTCGTGGTGGTTATATTCATGTTTGGGCTTGAATTAATTTGTTGTGTTGTAGTATTTATGATTACTTTCTTTGTCATCTTGCGATTTTTTGTCTGTATGGTTTTTACCCTTTTACATTTTATTTGTGACGTGTCGTAGTCTGTATTCCATTGGGCGCATAGGACGTATTTTGTATTGGGTTCTAAGTTAATAAATCTAGCGTTGTCTCCCCTTTCAAACTCATTAGTGGTTTTTTTCTCTCTTTTTTCCATAAGTTTTGGTTTTATATTTGTTGATTTTAAGTATAAGTCTCTTATCAGCTTTTTATTTAGATTAAATACGTTAATTTCGTGAGGTGAAATATTTATTAAAATATCTCTATCTCCCATAAATTCTGTTTTATATTTTTCTTTAACATTAATTGTATTAATTATTCCTATGATTGTTAAGAAGATTGTTGACATCATTAATCCTTTCTGGGATCGTAAATTATATCTATGTGATGGTCCCTCTATTATTTCTGACTCCGCTAATTTGCATCTATTTACATATACTACTATGGGATCCTCATTTTTGTGTTTTTGTATATGTAAGTTTTCGTTGATTACTTTAACTACTTCATATGGGCCTTTAAATGGTCTTGCTAGTTTTGTTGTTTTACCTTTTCCCACTTGTGAAGACATAAGTCTAACCTTATCTCCCACCTTAAAGGTATGGGGTTTACTTATTTTATCGTAGTCATCTTTATATTGCTCTTGTCTAAACTTAACTTTTAAATTAGCTACCTTATATACCTCTTGCATTCGCTCTTGCATTAAGGTTACATAGTCTGGTGCGTCTAAATATTGTGATACTCGTGGTTCAAAAACTGTATCAATGGGTATTATAGGTTCTCTTAAAAACATTAAAAAATATGGTGAATACCCTGTTGTCTCGTTGGGTGTGATATTGTGGATGTATGTGCATTGACTCACGTATTCATCCCAATAATTTTGATTTTTTCCCACAAAAACCGCTAATCTACTAAGAAGTGTGCCGTTAAATCTTTCTACTAACCCATCAGTTTGAGGATGATAAGCTGTTGTGTTAATTTTATGCATGTTAAATATGTTAGCTACACTTTTGATTGTTTCACTCATGAAATTTGCTCCCTTATCTGTTAGTAGTTTTCTAGGTGTGCCGATTTTGAAAATAATTTTTTCTACAAGTAATTTGGCTACTGTTCCTGCTGTTTCATCTTTGGTTGGAAATGCCTCTGCCCATTTAGTAAAATAGTCGCTAAAAACTAATATATGTTTATTTCCATTAATAGTGGTAGGTAGTTTGTATAAAAAATCCATAGCACATAGCTCCTTTGGCGATGTTGTAGCTGGGATTGGGTGTAAAGGTGCTTTAGTCTTTGTCCCGTATTTTTTCTAGTTGCGCATATTGTACATGCATTACACCATCTTTTAACATCTTTTTTTAAGTTATCCCAATAATATTTTTGTAATAATCTGCTTGCTGTTTTTCTACTCGATAAATGACCCCCTAGAGCACCATCATGATATTGTAACAAAAGAATTTGCCTTAATTTTTGTGGTACTATTATTAACTGTTTTCCACTAAAATCCTCAATAACAACTAATTTCTTTGCAATTTTATATTTTTGATTTGTCCCTTTTCTAATTTCCTCTCTAATCTTAGAAATTTCTAGATCTTTACTTTATTCTTCTTGTATGTCTATGGGCTTTTCTGTTACTAAAGTAAAAACTTCTAATGCTCCTAGCTCAGGAATGCGTGATAGTGCATCTGCATTTTTGTTTATCTTTCCGGGATTATAAATAATTTTGATATGCATCTCTTGTATTTTCATTGCCAATTTTAAAAGTCTACTTGATGTATCTTTGTGTTTCCAAAGGCCTTCTAATGGTTTATGATCTGTTCTTATCACAACTTCTGTTCCATATATGTATGGCTTAAACTGTTTTAATGCAAATACTATGGCATAGCATTCTTTTTCTATAGTTGAGTATCTAAGTTTTGCTCCTTTTAATGTTTTACTCGCATATGCTATTACGTAATCTTTACCCTTTTCCTCTTCTTGTCCTAAGACTGCCCCTACGGCTTTCCCGCTGGCGTCCGTCATGACGATAAATTGTTTCTTAAAGTCTGGGTATCGTAATATTGGTGCTGTTATTAATTTCTCCTTTAACTGATCAAATGCCTTTTGATGTTCGAGTGTTCATTTCTTTTGTGGTTTATTGATTTTATCATTTATTGTCTGTACTATTAATACTCCTTTACTCTCTCCTTTTGTTTTGACTCCTTTTGTTAGTTCTATCATGGGTGCTGCTATTTTTGCGTAATCTTGTATAAATTTACGGTAATACCCGGTTAATCCCAAAAATCCTTGTACTTGTTGTAACGTTGTTGGGACTGGAAAATTTTTAACAACTTCAATTTTATCTGGGTTAGGTGTTATACCCTCTACCGTGACTATGTGGCCTAAAAATAGCGCTGATGGCTCTGCACATTTACACTTTGTCGGTTTGATTTTAATCCTAGCCTTTTTTAGTCTCTGTAACACATTTGCTATGTCTTTTAAATGTTTCTCAAAAGTTTTTGATGCAATTAATATATCATCCATATAGACTGCGCAATGTTGTACATCTACTAATATTGTATTCATTAGGCGTTGAAATGTTGCGGATACATTAGTTAACCCAAAAGGTAATCTAGTGTATTCGTACAATCCATCTTCAATGACAAAAGCAGTTTTTTCCGCATTCCCCTCTTCCATTTGAATTTGCATATACCCCTTATTTGCGTCGATAACTGTGAAATACTTAGTATCCCTGAGTTTATCATATTGTTCTTGTGCTTTCGGAAATGGGTATGAATCTTTAATTGTCACATCATTTAATTTACGATAGTCAATGCACATTCTAATTTCACCATCTTTTTTTCTAACGGGTACGATGGGTGATGCCCATTGTGAAAAACTTTGTTTTATTACGCCTGCCTCTTTCAACTCTTTTATTTGTCGCTTTATCTCTTCCCTTAGTTTATAGGGTACCCCATAAGGTCGTTGTTTTATTGGTCTGGCGTTCCCCGTATCGATTACATGTTTAATGATGTCAGTATCTCCCAAATCAAACTCGTGTTTTGCAAATACATCACTATATTCATCGAGTAAAGTTTGTAGTTGGAATTGTTGGGTTTCATTTAAGTAGTTATTATTAATTTTTACTTTATCATAGAATTTAACGTTATTTATCTTACTCGGTTCGACCATTTGTTCACTGTTATCTCTCATCATCATCGTTTCACACATTTCCAATGTTTGTTCTAATTCACCTTTGAACAACTTTCCCAATCTTGTTCCTTTGTGAATTTTTACATTATTTCTTTCGTAATTAGCAATTCTTATTGGGATTATTCCGTTTTTTGGTACAACACACTCGTCGGTTAGCATTATATTACAGTCTTTTGTAACTGACTTATCCGGCTCAAAAATAAAAGTGTCCTCACTTTTGACGTTGACTTTAACTGGAATTATGTGATTACAGTGATATTCTAATTCGAAGGCTTCCAATGCTATTACTTCCGCAAATCGTGATCCCTGATAGTTTGCTTTTCTTTTGATTGTACCATCATTTAAGTCGATGACGCAATTATCTAACTTGCGAAGGATATCTATCCCTAGTATACATTCACTTCTACACTCCGTCATTACTTTGAATACGTGATTAACTGTTTGACTCGAGAAGTGAACGGTCAGTTTAATATCTCCTCTTAATTGCATGGTATGCGATGACATAGATATCACCGTATCGTTTGTGCTTTTTATACTCTTTTTCTGATTTTCTGATAATTGATCCTCCCTTATCATTGAGGCTGCTGCTCCGGTATCGATGATCCTATTATCGATCGACACTTGGATGCTTGGTCTGGCTTCATTGAGTTTTGATAACCTCTCATTTGCTTCTAGCCCGTAACATCCGTAAACTTTTCTTGTGGTACAATGACAGTTGGTTATTGTATCCAGATTACTGCTCAATTCTCTTAGTTGCTGATTTTGATTGTCATACAGTCCACCTTGTGGCTGTTCTATATTTTCTGATCCGCTTGGATGATCGTCGTTTTTGTTTTCTATCAATTGTTCCTCTTCCCTTCGTCAATTTTTTATTAGTCGTATTTCTTTATCATGTTTCGCTGTTATCAGATATTTTGCGACAAAGGGGCATAAACATGCCAACATCTTATATGAGTTACCAAATACTTGTCGAAGTTGTCGTAATGATACTAATGATGAACAGATCATTTTGAGTAATGCCACTGTATAGTATATTCCCAGTATAGTTGAGAACATATTCCCCAAAACTGCAAAATATCCCCATATACTGTATAATACTTTGTATACCACCTTTTTAAAATGTTCCTTTGATAGCAGCACATCAAAGTTATAATCACCACCATTGCTACCCTCGATAACTTTGCTCACCATTATTGATAATATTTTCTCTTTTTCGTTAGGGAATAACATGTGCTTTCTTGCACTTTCTATGGCATCTCGCATATACATACCATTATTATTCATATCGTTTATTTCTTGAAATTCTAACTTCTTTTCGAGTTCTGTTAATTCTAGTTTAAACGGTTTGGTTGCCTCTTTTCTATCGGACATCGTAATTCACATTTCGTCATTTAGTTGATATAATGGAATATAAGTTTTATCTGTTAGTATCCTAGTTATGGGCTGTAAATATACTGTTTCTCCTTTATAAATAACTGGTAACTCGTTGGTACATTGGTTATTCGTTGCTAGTGATACACTGACCGGTTTACATTGAAAAGTCTGTAATACTTCTCCTACTACTCTCGCAAAAGTTCCTTTTTCCGCAAACAATATTGGTGCCATTAAATCTGGGTTTGTAACCGCTACAGCCATCTTTGTTCTCAATATCTCTCTATTGAGTTTGCAGTCGTTAGTAATTGTTGCTTGATATACTTTGTCTAATTGAACTAATTGATGATGATAAAAGTAATCAATTTTATTATTAAAATACGAAGATAGTTTGACATCAAATTTATCGATTTTCAATTTTGCGTCTTTAATTTCATTACTACTGATATAGATACCTTCATAATTAGTCTTTACAACTGCTTTTCCGCATTTGATAACTACTCCTTTTTCTACAAATCTCATGGCCTCCGCTTCTGAGTCTGCCATATATATTGTTGGGGTATCCTTTTCTTGTACGATCACTGTTTTCCTTTTTTGATCTTTTATTCTTTTTGATTCTGCATCAGTAAACTGTTTTCCTCTGATTGTTCGAAATTTTAGTGACTTCAATTTTGTTAATTGGCATTCATATTTATCTATTTTATACACGATCATCGACTCACCCGTGTCACAACTAGATTCATCAAGCGTACAGAACTTGTGTGTCATCATTTTCTTTGATGAACTATCAAATGATGCTTTAAATTTTCTCAATTCAACATAGTATTGTCTCCGAACCACAATGCTATCTGCAATCTGACCCCATATTTTATACTTTCCTCCCATACAGTATCCGCCGGCTGATGTTCATCCGACCACATTTACTGATTGTTTTACCCTTGCCCCTACTTGAGCTTTCAATTCAATTCCATCCGTTGTTTTAATCTTTTTCGTTTTAAATGCCTCTTTGCACTCACTTGGTGTTATTATTAATGCTTCTGGCGCCCATGTCGGTACTAACATGGTCCTTGCCACTTGGTTACATACAAAACTTTCTTCTAAAAATTTGATTATACACTCTTTTGCCTCTGTGTGGATAAAATCAGATTCTTGATACACATGAAAAATCTTAGGTTCGGTTATGATTAATTTGGTTGGATTCGCTTCTGGACAATTTTCCACATCTAATAATGAATACTTTTGCCCCCATTTTGGGTTCTGGCAATCATAGGCTATAATCGCATTACTTCCTTTGATTAAATCTAATAATAGTGTTATTATTACTATTATTATTGAGATACTTGATTTTCCTTCACTTTTATTTGGTTTTTTCGTCGTTTTGTTCACAAGATTTTTTACAATTTCTTCGGTATCATCATTTTCTATCGTTTTGCTTTCACTCGTTTTTAATGTTTCATCATACATTATTTTCCAACCTCCTTTCAGTTTTATCCATGGCATCACATCAACCTTTAATCTCTGATATATTATTTTAGCTACCTCATTTATTTGCTCCTTTGGATTTGATCTTAAGAGCTTTTTATATCTCGCAATTAGATATGCCATTGCCGTAATTACTTTATCTCTATTTATACCAGTTGTGAAGAGTATCCTTAAAACCACCTCCTCATTTACATCCTCTGCACTCAACTTTCTGACCTCTTTTTGCATTAATCTGATTTTTTGTATCATATTTTCAATTAGTGCTGATGGTTTTGTTTCTGGATATCGTTTTGGGTTCATTGCTTTTATAAGATCAATCATCATAATTAGATCGTTATTATCGTCTGCTACTCTTGGATTTTCATGTCTCTTTTTGTTTGCTATTTCTCTCAAACGCTCTGCAGTTTTTCGATTATCTGATTTCTCTGCTATTTCTGACTTTCGAGGTCGTCCTCTACCTAGCTTCATTGTTTCAGCATCTTGCATTATTGCCTGTTTGGAGATCGTTTCTATCGTCTCCTGCAAATTACCGTATTTATTATCCAATGGTTGAAAAATTATCTCTTTTTCTAGTGGTGACTTTGCACTTCCTTCGGATGGTTGATCCCACATTTTAAATAACATATCATAATCATTTTCTTCATTTAGTTCAACAGACGGAGTTGCTATTCTTGAGCTAGTTTCTCTATTTATTACTGCAGATATAGTATTCTCGTCTATTGTATTTATTCCATAGTCAATCAGGTATTTGCCATCTTTCAACTCTTTATCGTTAAAATATAATTTTATTTCATCATTTGGTCCTATTTTTCGAGACCATTTATCTCTTGCCAATTGTCGTATTTTGTTTACCATTGTACACACATGGACTTCTGTTTTCGATAGTATCATTTGGAGAAAATATTCGTCTTTAGTATCCAATGTTAATTTTAGAGGTTCATGAAATTTCGGACTTTTTCTCACAAATTCTACGTAACCTTTAATCATCTCTTTTAACTCTATTTCTAATTCAAACACTCGTGTTTCTCTCTGTCTCATTACCATTAATGGGATTAAACTGGTTAAATATTCTGGATTAATTCTGCTTACTTGAACTTTATTTATTACTCTTAATGTTTCATTATCATCATAAGGTCGTTTTTTCAAAACTTCTTTTAATTCCTCTTTCATTTTTATCTGCCTCTCAGTTTTCTCAATATCAATATCAACTTCATTTATAAAACACTCATACTCATTATGTGACACCTCCGACTTTTTCTCCATGAGTTGGCTATATTGAGTTTTAAACTCCTTTAATTCCTCTCTCAAAGTATTTATTTCATTATTCGTATTAGTAATTTCTACTCCATTTATTTGTTTCACTTCTGGTTCACTTTTAAATTTTACTCCATTTGGTGACTCGCTTCTCTGATTGGTACAAACTTTTGCTAAATGACCATATCTCTGGCAGTTGTAACATCTGATTTGTCCATTGAAATTCACTTTATCTCTTCCATCATTATTATACGGGTTTGCTCGCCTTTCTCGATATTGATTTTGTCTATATGGACTTGATTGTCTGCCTCTTGAACTATTTCTATTATTTCTATTATCATACTAGCGATATTCAGAACGATTATCTCTATTATTCCCAAAATAATTGTCTCCATTACTTTTGTTATAACGATTATCTCTAAAACTATTTCTGTTATAGTCAGAACGACTGTCTCTATTAGAATAATGATTGCTTCTATAAGAATTGTTTCTGTTATAGTCAGAACGACTGTCTCTATTATCGTCTCTAAATCAATTTTGATTTTGTTCTGTAAAATTTAATGCGTCAAATCTTTTCCTGTTTTCAGGTGATTGACTTCTACTCGAATTCGGACTATTTTTTCGTATATTTTTTACAAAATTTAGATATAACTGCTTCATTTCTTCCCATGGAACATAATCATCATTTCCAACTTAGGTTTCGCCGTCGTTGGCCTTTGAATCTCAACGGCATCTATAGATGCATTGAATCTATCTCTCTGTATTGCCTCTACTCTTTTCGCTTTATGGACTAATTCATTCAAATCTCGGTATTCAACCATTATTAGTGCTTTATATAAATATTTCTGGATTCCATTCCAAAACTGATCCTCAATTAATTTTGGAGTGTGCTCTCGGCACCAAATGCTTTTTTTGCTAACTCTGTTATCGTATACACGTACTCTCCAACAGACTCTCTAGATCCTTGATATCGATTTCTAAATTTTTGTACATTTATTTTTTGTAAATCGCTGTCAATTACTATCTCTGCTCTCAAATTTTCAATAAGTTGATCGAGATTATTTCCTCTACACTCTAAATTATTATATGCCTGTAGCGCATATCCTTTTAAATACAACGGAATCCTCCTCTTTAATTCATCAGGCGTCCAACCACAAGCGTCTGCATACTGAGTAATTTCAGTGAAAAAATCGTCGAACTTTTCAGGTTCTCCTCTATAAGGTTCAATCGGTAAAATTTTAGTAAAATTATTATTATTTTGATTATTATTCATTCTATATACGATTCTATTTCTCAAATTATAAATTTTAATTTATAGTCAATAATATTATTTAGTATAAATATATTTTCCAGATATATTCTACACTAACCCTCTGATCGCAATTCCTATCCCCCAAATTGTTGATAACAATAATTGATTTTAAAGTCCCGGTTCGCGGCACCAAATGTTGAGGTCTCACTATTTTAGATCGAGATCTCAACGTGCACTGGTATTAGTATATATATAACTTTAATATATCAAAAACACAATTTTATTTTATAAGATTTATTAAATAAAAATTACCAAATATAATATCGATTTCGAACAAATTTCCACACAATAAAATGTAATATTCGAATCTAAACAAATGCGTGCTAAACTTTGTTTTTGTTAAATGTTGTGTATGCGTGTTGTGTTAGTTATGCAAAAAATGATTTGTTGAGCTCTGCTCCGATATGTCGCAATATTTTAGGGCGAATATACTGAGCTTAACTCTAGTATATATACTAAATTATATTATGGGTTTTGTTTAAATTATTTTAATTTATTTTTCAATGCTATAAGAGATATTGAAATTAAATACTTAAATAAATGATTTGATTTATTTTTCAATGCTACTATTGAAATTAAATACTTAAATGAATTTATTTTTCAACAATTGATTTGATTTATTTTTCAATACTATAAGAGCTATTGAAATTATTGAATGATTACAGCTGTTTTTGGGAAAGCTGTTTTAAAATTTAAATAATAATATAATAATAGTAATAATAATAATAATAACAATTATAATACTAATAATAATAATACTAGTGATTTTTACCCTTTTATTTTATTTTATTGAGTTTTAACAAAACGAATAACAAAATAAATTTAATAATTAAAATGAATTACACCCTTTACAATGAATAAAACACACAGATAAATCATTATTTTCAAATGTTTAAATAATTGTCAAACAGGTAATGAGATAGATGAAATTGTCTAAAGGAATTAATTCAACCAAATAGCAATATAATAAATGATTGTCAATTGTAGTATTATCTCTGATGTTGATTGTCTGCTTTTCCTCGTTCTGATTTGGGATTTGTTTATGATCGTTCTTCTTCGTAAATGTTGATTCTATATTTACTGGGCCCTGTCCTGTAGTACGTTGTCAGCACGAAGGTGTCTAGTGGTTTTCCTTCGTCATCTAACATGAGTATGTCTTGGCCAAAAATCAGATCCTGGGATACATTGCACCTACAAATCTTAGTTAATTAAATAAAATTTACCATTTGTTTTGTATTTTAATATTATCTTAGAAAAAAAAATGATTAAATGTATTTGATTAAAAATTAACTAATTTGTAAAGTAGAATTAAAACTATAAACCAAATTTTTATTGAATATTTTATGTTTATTGTAAAGTACCCATCAGATTTTGTAGCAAGATGTTTTTAGAAACAATTTCAAACAACAATAGAACAGAATTTAATTTAATTCCCCATTACTTAAGAACCCTTATTAAATTATATATACGTATATTAAAAACGTACATACGTAGTGAAATTTCTATGGTGAGGGTGCAATTAATTGCCCAAACAGGTTCTGCAATGTCAATTCGAAGAAAATACAATAGGGATTTTATTTTTTTTATTTTTTTTCTTTTGCAATTACTTTTCTAGAGATAATGATAAATTTTTCTGATCACAATCTTATTCAGAAAGATCAGGGCCGACGACTTATGTTCCTACCCATATCGCCGATCGATGGAGGCAAGCATGGAGACGATTCAGACAGGAAAGATGCCTCGAGTTTCCCCAACCCGGGACCCAACAGACCAGTGGGTGATCGGAGAGATATAACAATACTTCCTGGTTATCTGAACAACAATGGGAGGAGTGGAGTCTGGCTCGGGAGATCCATGAGCATGCCCGCCACCTCCTCAATCGCCTCATAAGCCACCAACGACAAGTGGACCTGCAGGTGGTCCGAGCCCGTCAATATCTGGCGAACATCGAAGAAGATATTGCGGTTGGCCGGATCGCCGTCGCCTACGGCCACCCACCATCGTGTAACCCGACGCATAGCTGTACCGATGGAAGAACGGGCGAACACCAGGAGGAATCCCAGAGGCCCAAGGCTAAACGAGTTTGAAACACGAAACGACACGTGATGATATCTTCGAACTGCTCCCCGGAAGAATGGGTGGAGAGGGGTTTTACGGACCTCTGATTCCGTTGTGCGACAGTCGCGGACACCTTAAGTTGACCTATCGTAATCAGTTCTGTCTGAAATAAATGGCTTATTATTTTAGATATTAGTTTTGTTTTGTTTGGTTGGATAATTTCTTTGGTTTAACAACATTCTTATTTAATAATTCGGTAATAATAACTAACCACCTAACGTCATTAATTATAGCAATGGACTCCCTACAATTACTACGGACGGAACTGGCCCGTGCCCAGCAAACCAACAAAGCTCTATACGATCAAATCATCCAATTAACTAGGGAAGTTCATCAAACGAAAGCCACCTGGATGGACCCGGTTAAGATCAAACCACTACGTCAAAGGCTCACCGCTGCTCAAAAGGGGTGGGCCGATGAAAAGCAAATGAATCAAAATCTCAGAACACAGATACGGGGGTTGGAGGTTGCCTTGTCCGCCAGTCAGGAAGGAGCGGCCGTAACTTACCCTCTCGTTTTTGCCCTGGCTCAGTTAGCTTACCGTGAGTCGGTGTCCACTCCACCATTGGCCTCAACCCCAGCTACAGCAATAACCACTAGCTATCGTCCAGAACGCAAGGAACGAACCAGGCGCCGAGCCGCGCGATTGTTAAATAGGCCTAAATAACGTTCAACTGCATTGTAGTCTGTAAATGATACATGTTTTGTGTATAATTACATTAATCTTATGTGTGATTTAGTCCAAAATCATGGCAGAATCCCTGTTTTTTCATATTAAACTCCAACATTAAAATTCACGACCTAAAGGGGACCAATCATCAAAATCGAGCATACGTCTTCTAACGACAGCTCGTTGGACCCAGGGATTGTCCGAGCAATTACAGCATTAGTAATAGCGCTCACTTTTTGCGGACAATCCGCCCACTCGAACACATTTCCAACGTTGCCTAGCAACGGGTGCCGAGTGGTAGCTAGAAAATATTTATATGGCGTTACCGGGGTAATCATAAGAGTGTTGGGCCAGAACGTAAACGGCCTTGAAAAATGTTTAAATGGATCAGAAACACACACGCAAAAATAACACGCAATTTAAATAAACCCACTGAAACATCAAGTAAACCATATAAAATCTGAGAAATAAAAGAATTAAATATAAAATAATAAACATAAAAATAAATTAAAATATTAACAAAATGCACCAAGATCCGCACGATACCTACACAAATACAACAAGAAAACACAACGAATTCGACGAAATTGAAAAAAATCAATTAAAGTTCATTAAAGTGAAATTTAAATCGAAAAATTTGAATTAGCAATAATTCAATAAAAATTCTAAATAAAAAATTATAAAAATAAATCGAAAAATAATAAAAATAAATAATAGAATTTGCTAGAAAAGAACAAGGTCGAATTTTGTTTTACTACATCAAATTTCACACACCAAAAAATTAGGTATATATACTGATCCATTTTCACATTTAACTTAACCATAAAACCATTTTTGAAAATTGTTAACCATTTTTCAAACTATTTGAATCTAGTTTAAATACTTTAAAACTATTTCGTGAAAACCATTTGAAATTGTTTTTCAACTTTATTTTGAATTTTTCAGCAACAGAATTTTTAGGTGAGAATTATTTATGGTGGAACCCTCTTTCCACGTCACGTCCCTGCATCTCAATGGAGCTCTGCTCGGCGTTGGCGTGGGGAGAGAGGTATTTATGTTATTTTATGTTATGCTGTGATGTTTTTTCAATTTATGGAATGGTTACAAATGGGTATTTATGTTGTTTTATAATTAATAAATATTACTAATATATATAACTTATTTTATATGTTTTTATAAATTAAAATGTCGAAATTTTTCCGGCCCACAGCCGACACATCACGCAAGTAAATAAAATCAACATAGTACAGATGCATGTAAGTGCGTGGAAAATCGCCAATGATATGTACCCGTGAAGACTCAGCGTGCGCAACGCAGCGGTCGTAACGTCAATATTCATCCCTATAGCTGAAAAGAGAAATAAGGAAGAAGTCTCTGGCTGCTTCCTCGTTTCTCGATTCTGTAAAATCGACCTAAAATCATATTACATACGGCTTAAAATCACCACACCGAGTAGTCCAGTGGGCACTCAGTAAATATAATATGAACACAAATGCGCCTAAGGTCTATTAAAGGGAAAGGGTACGGGAATGAAATAAATTAAAATCGTTGATATAACTAATTGAAACCTATATTGTATAATAAACTAATCATTGGTATACCAAAGTAACTGTAAAAATTATTCGATAAATAATTCATTAGCTCAATTAGATTAAACTATTGATTAATAATTAAAGACAAATAACTCTGGATTAAGCTGAATTTGTTTCATTTTGAGTAAAATTAAAGGAACTTTGCGTAAATATACACACTTTATGGATAAATAAATTAAAACGATTAAAATTGACGTAATTATAGATTAAATGTAGATTCTTCATAGTTTACTGGTTAAATAATTCCTTGATTAATAAAAATACCTTAATTGAATTAAAAGACGATGCCGATCAACCAAGTCATTCAGTGATTAAAATTACACGATTTGAATAAAAGTAACTTAGTTCCCTTAGTAAAGATCAAATAAACCTTAGACAAGAATAGAGTAGAACTAGCTTCATGAATTTATTAGTATAATGTTAATGTTAAAATAGTTTCATAGAATAAAGATGGAATAAACTAGTTGAAATATTAAAGTAGTTGCACGGAATCAAAAATAAAGGTTGAATAAATTAGTGGAAGCAATGATGTTAATATAGTGTTATAGAGTTGAAGTAAAGGTCGAATAAATTAGTTGGGGTAAAAGATATGCGAAAACCGAGAAATGAAACCGAACTAAGTTATTACAACCGTCCCTGAATCCAAACTGAAATGATTTATAAGTTTGCGATAAGGTTTTCTAAAAATGAGACCAGTTCAGAGACAAAAAACAAAATATATGAATTATTGTTTAAATTAAATCAATATCATTATAAAAATCCATATGTTGAAAAATGAGAAAAACTTTTATTTTAGTAATATACAAATCGTTAACTCACAAAATGTCGAATGCATAAAAATCCATAACACGAAAAATATTCCAATGGCATAAAGTTCATCCACTTGAAGATCTCGAACGTAAAATACCGTTTCCCTTAAAAAATGGCGATAAGATGTTCAAATTTATTTGTATGATAACTTACCCGAATAAATTCTCGATGAATTTGCCAATCAAAAATCCTAAAATGAAATATTATAAATCACCGGACGTAGCTACATAATCTCACTTCCTTTCAACCGTTCAAATCGTGATATCCGCCGGAAGTTACACCACACCTACGTCGACGCTTCAGTGAATCGACATCCGCTCTCGCCTTCCAATGATCATAGCATTTGCTAAATGAAATTAATGTCAATGTTAGATTTAGAAAATCCGTAAACTCGAATCATAGGATTTGATAATAGGAGTTGTTCGTTTTAACGACCAAATTTATATTGGGAAGCCTAAAAGCGAAAATTTAAGTAAACGGACAAAATAAGATAGAATACAAATTTCAAAATCCCATCCCCATTTGCATTCAACGCTACCTCCATCAATATAGTCGCTACCCTTAAAATCTATTCGACAATTGCTCAACACCATCCTGCTTAATTAAATACAGTGAGTTGATCAATAGACGTACCACCTGTAAAGGTAATTTCATCAACATAGCTCGCCCGTTTCGAAAGCAGTCCAACCAGATAGAACGTCACTAGGACTCAATAAGATTAAATCGAATGACACACTCAACAGTGACCTAAGCCCTATTTGTTTAACAATTTAACATGGTAAAGTTAATGGAGATAATAATAAAGCGTTTTAGACATGTCACACGAACACAGCATCAGTCAAAGTGTGGGAAAGCAGAATCAGTCAATAGTTCAATCAACCACGAGGTCTTCAGATCCGATACATCAACAATGGCCGTATCCGACTGCCTGGAAGATATTAGGCGTAGAGAAGGAGCCCTGCGATATCTCAGGACGACAATACCCAGCGGCAGAAACCTACACAAACGCACAGAACCTCCTCACCCAGTGGGAAAGGGTGCAGGAGCAAGTAGATTTGCAGGTGGTTAAGGCGAGGATGTACCTTGCAAACGTGGTAGAAGACATCCTCGCCGGGCGGATCGCCATCGCCTATCCACCTCGCCCAGTCCGAGATACCCGAAGACCCTACACAGTGGAGGCTCTCAAACGAAGCCTGAAGCGATACTGCCCTGAAGAATGACTTAATAATGACAGTTTTGTGTAGTGGTTGATTTTAAATATTAACAATTTGTGTGTTATTTTCTTCTTATAATTAGAGTTGTGCATGATTCAGTTTAATGGGATGAGTGACTGTTTAACTTAATCAAGGATAAGATAAAATAATCTGTTTAATTACAGCGATGTCGTCCTTACGAATCTTGCAAACGGAATTGGACCACGCGAGACACGCAAACACGGAATTACTCGCCCAGATTATCCAATTAACGCGAGAAATGCAACATACGAAAGCAACATGGACGGATCCCGCAAAGACGAAAACGATCTACCATCGACTCACAGCGGCACAGAAAGGCTGGACAGAGGAGAGGCAGCTCAATCAGAGCCTGCGCACGCAGATTCGGGACTCGAAGTCGCCCTAGCGGTTTGCCGGGAAGGTGAAGCGGTAACTTACCCGTTCATCTTCGCCCCAACCCAAATGCCGCAGACAACCACCAAGCCAACAGAACAACCCATCACTACAACCAACAATCGTCGACCGGGACGTAAGGAACGTGCCCGACGTCGCGCAACACAACTCCAAAACGTCAAGTAACAAATGAGATACATGTGTTTAGATCGAATAGAATAGTTTTAACCTTAGTTGCATTGTTATTATAATATAATCGTATGCCAACATTGCCCTAAACATTTTCACTACTCCTCCAATTCGTTCCACAGTCTAATAAGAACCTAATCCTGAATAGTTACGAGGGACAGAGCAAAGCGAGCATAGGTCTTCTATCGACAGCTCGTGAACCCGAGGGTTGTCCGAGCAACTATAGTACTAGCACATGGTACTCAAGTTTTGCGGGCAATCCACCACTTTGGTGGGTTACTGGGTTTCAAATCTTGCTTATCCTTCTAGTTGCCCTCGTAACGCCATACAAAATGATTCTGATCGCCACTTGGCACCCGTTGCTAGGCAACGTTGGTAATGTGTTCAAGTGGTGGATTGTCCGCAAAAATTGAGTATTATCGCTAGTACTGTAATTGCTCGGACAACCCTCGGGTTCACGAGCTGTCGATAGAAGACCTGTGCTCGCTTTTGATTCTTAGGTCCCATTATTCTCCTATCTCCTTCAAATGTTAACCTATACTCTTATATCATGCATTGTTATGTCTATGCTCATAGTCCTTCTTCTTGTTGTCCATGTCGAAGATTTTTCTTTGGCCTGTACACCCTTTGTTGTGTTAAATACACCCACATTGTATCTTTCACCCTTATCCTTATTATAACTACAATGTTCCCTATTATCATTACTAGCATCATCATTGTTACTATTATATATATTACCTTTATTAATTGTTACTACTATTACCTATATTATTATTTTTATTACTATAACTACCATTATATTTATTGTTATTACTACTATGATTATTACTGCTATTATTATTATCATTATCATAATTATTATTAATCATTACTACAAATACCATGATTATTATTATTATTACCATTATTATTATTATTATTATCTTTATTATTATTATCAATATTATTATTGCTATAATTACCATTACCCTTATCATTATCGTTATATTTATTAAGGTTTTGTAGGGATCCTTCCTTATTCCTCAGCGTTAAATTTTTTATTGATATACAACATTAGCCGTAGTCCATCTATATTTTTCGGTTTTCGATAAAGTATTTTTGTAAATTCGAAAATTTTAGCAGCGTTCCGCCCTTATTTTACGGTTCATCCCTATTCTACAGTTTTTGACAAAGTATTTTTATTGACTCGGAAAATTTGAGCAGCGTTCCGCCCTTATTTTACGCATTCCATTTTTGCGTTACTATTTTTGTTAAGTATTTGAATTAGTTCGGAAAATTTGAGCAGCGTCCCGCCCATATTTTCCGCCTCAACTCAAATTAGTTTATTTAATTCTTATTTAAAAACATTGTTTTTCATGATTTTGGTCGTTCGGATTAATCTATTTCCGATGGCTATCCATTTTAACTGTTGCAACGATTTCGCAATTTTCCCCGCTACCCATTCCCTCTTTTTGTCCTTAAGATCTATTTATGTTCATTTCATAGTTAATGAGTGCCACTGGACTACTCGGTGTTAGAGATTTTGAGCCGATTGTTGTTAAAAATTTATGTCAATTTTACAGGAAACGGATGGTGAAGGAGTAGCCAAGGGACTACTCATTTACCCTCCAATTTCCCCTATGTACGGATAATATTGACGTTCCAACTCCTGCGTTCCGCACGCTGAGCCTTCACGGGTACATATCATTGGCGATTTTCCACGCACTTACATGCATCTGTACTATGTAGATTTTGCTTTCTTGCGTTATGTGTCGGCTGTGGGCCGGAAAAGGAATAACAAATAATAATTTACCATAGCATTTGGAATAAAAGTTTCGATGCACTAAGGCTGTAGATATAAAATATTTATTCAGCATACTACATCGGCTACATCCATTTGAAATTCATTGTATCCATTCCATAAAATTTACTTCAAAAATCCCATAAATTTAATTCGATAAATCATCTATAAATTCAATTGGAAAAACAAAATTATCCATAAATTTAATCTGAAAAATCATCCATAAATTCAATTGAAAAATTACCCACAAATTTGATTCAAAAAATCATCCATAAATTCAATTGGAAAAACAAAATTATCCATAAACAAAATCATCCATCAATTCGATCTGAAAAGTCATACATAAATTCAATTGAAAAATTACCCATCAATTCTCTTCGAAAAAATCAACTAATAAATATTGCACCAGTTGAGAGTGATCGTGTTCAGGCAAAACACTTACCCGTGTTAATTGCCTGAATGCACGGCTCTCAACCAGCTACACAACCAGCTACACAGTTCTATAATGAAATTTTCCTCCGAAAAATAAGACTGAAAATTTGTGAAAACACATCGGTATTTATACCTATTTTTCTCGCGTGTGAAATTTGATGCAGTAAAACAAAATTCGACCTTGTTATTTTCTAGTAAATTCTATTCGTTAATTTTATTATTTTTTTGATTTATTTTTATAATTTTTTATTTAAGATTTTTATTGAATTATTACTAATTCAAATTTTTCGATTTAAATTTCATTTTAATGAACTTTTATTAATTTTTTCAATTTCGTCGAATTTGTTGTGTTTTCTTGTTATATTTGTGTAGGTATCGTGCGAATCTTGGTGCATTTTGTTATTATTTTAATTTTATTTTTATGTTTTTGATTTTATATTTATTTATATTCTCTCAGATTTTAAAGTGTTTAGTTGGTGTTGTATATTGTATTTTAAGTTATCTTGGTGCTGGGTTTTCGTGCTGTATTACTGATGCATTTAAACAATTCTCAAGGCTATTGGTGTGCTGGCCCAACAACTTGAACACATTACCAACGTTGCCTAGCAACGGGTGCCAAGTGGCGATCAGCATCATTTTGTATGGCGTTACTAGGGTCACCGGGAAGTCATGCAAGATTTGAAACCCTGTAACCCACCAAGAGCATTTAAACAAACATCGACACCCTGAAACCCACCAATATACCTGTTCTGTAACCCTAACCTTGCGTGTTCTTTTTGATGCATTTAAACAAAATTTGACCTTGATTTTATTTGTAATATCTATCTCTAATTTTATTATTTTCTTGCATTAAATAGACAATTTATTTTAATTATATTTTAATTGAATATTTCCGATTAGAAATATTTTATTTTCAACCAGCTTCCTTATTAAAATGCTGATTTTATAAATTGCTCTATTTTCGGTCAAATTTCCTTGTTATATTGTTATGTTTGAAGTAATTTCGTGCTGACCTTGGTGCATTTTCGTTATTATTTTAATTTATTTTTATGTTTTTGATTTTATATTTTAATTGCATCTTTCTCATAGTTTAAGGTTGTTTATTCGATGTTTCTCGGTCCGATTTTAAATCTGCTTGTTATGTTTGCGTGCTATTTCCAATTCATTCAAACAAAATCTAGTGCTGGCCCAACAAAATTTTATTCAAAAATATTAAATTATTAGGAACGTGTTATATGTGAAAAACGAATAATAAACTATTAAATATATGATTCTAAATATTTTACAAACATTTTAAATAAATATAATAGAAACTAAAAATAATTATTATCTTTAACAAATTTAATATTTATATTGGATTATTTATAGTGTAACTTAAACAATAAAACTTGTTTAAAATCATCATTGGAAATTACATTAGTAACAAAATATTTAAATGGTATTGCAAGTAAAAGATTTCACATGGTCTCAGAGTAAACAATGTGTATTTGTTAATATACCATTAAAAGGAAAATCTAAAAAAGAGATCGATATTATAACAACTGACTCATATATTAAGGTAGAATAATGAAAAAAGATATATTAATAATTATTATCCAAGGTTAATTTTGTGCCATATATTTTCGAATGCTTTTTATTTGAACCTATTGATGATTTGAATAGTAAAGTCGTTTTTATTGATGGAATGCTAATGTTCAGTTTGAAGAAAATTAGTGAAATTGATTGGCCGTGTTTAAATAACATTTCATGCGGTAAATTTTATTTATTATTAATTTTATTATTTTTCAACCAATATAGATGATAAATTAACAGCCAATAACCAAAGATTATTAGAAATGGAGAAATATGAATCAAAAATAAGTAAAATAGAAAAAGAAAAGACCGAAAAGAAAAACGAAGGAAATAAATATTCACTTAGACAAATGATGCAGTTAGAATCACAAGAAAAAGAACGAATTAAAAACATTAAAGAAACCGAAACGAGAAAAGCAATGGAAGAGCTAGAAGAATGGAAAAAGTCACAAATTAATCCGATATCTGTTGATAGAGTGAAAATTTCCCAACTAAATTCACAAGAAAAAAACGATAAAGAAAAACCGATGCAACTCGAAACGAAAGCAGCAACGGGAAATCCCATTAACCAATCAAATAAGCATGAAATATTCAACAATGTGAAAAAACAAGAACGGTATATCGAACCAATCAGAAAGCAGTGTAAAATACAAGTGTCATTCACTCCTCGCTTATTTCCTACACCGGAACGTGAAAGTGTCAAACAGCAAGAGGATGAGGTTAAATTTACGCTAGATTAGAATTCATGAGATAAAGGGGGGGGAATAAATTTCATTACAAAAATAAAATCGTTAAACGGGTTTGGAGCAAGTTAAAATTCGGTATTAGCCCTTCCCCCACCTCCATTAGCATTCTATATTAGTTTTGGAATAAATACTGCGAGCGCTCAAAACCGCGATTTTCTATAAAAATAATTAAAGTTAAAATATAAAAAATAATAATAAGATTTTTATTCAGCTTTATCGACTTAAACAGTTATTGCATTAATACATCACAATGACGCATGGCTATGATCAACGCTGTTATTAATAGCTCTCGGTTTTAAGTGCACAGTTATTGAAGTCAACCAGTAATTTTAATCCCTGAAAAGTTGACCGGTTATAACAGGGATGTCCAAACTTTTTAATTTTATGGGCCACATTGAAAACTTTAATATTTAACTGGGCAGCAAAGCCACCAGAATATCTTAATACCTAATTATAACCGTTATTATTTATGACTGAATATCTAATTCCAATATTGATTTATTTTCAATTTCTTTAACTTTCATTTCTTACACGAAAATCTCTGTTAAATATAAAAGAAAAACATTGATCAATAATCTGAAAATAAATGAAGATAAAGAAAATTCCAATAAACTAATTGATTTGCGAGCTTTAAAAAAATGTCTCGAATAACAATATTTTCTTTACATTCCTATTGTTTACAGTCAAAATTTGTTTATTAAGAAAAATAAAATTCTCGTGAGATGTTAGAGGCCCGGACATTTCCAATTGACTATAATACTGGAATTTGCCTCTTAATAAATTCTGATAAACTTATTCGGCTTAAATCGCTTTCTATCTATTTTATTATCCCAATAACAATAAAAATATTCATTCTAATAAAAATATTATTGATAGAATTATATTGATTAGTTATATTAAAATATTGCGTGTCAATAATAAAAATATTGTTTTCTTCATAATTTAAAAATATTATTCATTAGATTAGACCAGTGATTCCCAAAGTTTGCGGTGCCGCCACCTAGTGGGCACTGAAAATTTCTATGGAGGTGGTAGCGAATTAATACGCAATTTGGCGGGGTGGGATTTTAAGCAGTCTTCAAGTAGGTGGACAGTCATAGAAGAACGGTTAATGGACCGTCAATAAATACCGTCACGGACCTAAGGGGGAGGGGATGTTTAAGAACTGTGACGTTACATCAAAACGAGCAACTTTTATTAAAAGTTCCAGTTAAATTTCAGCTTTCCAGGCCCTTTTTAAAGGGGACCAAATATTTGGGACGTCATATTTGAGGGGCTGGCTAACTTTTTGTGACGAGGGAGGGAGGGGGGTAAAAATCGAGCAAAATCGCGTTGCATCATTTATGAACGAAAAAGATTTTTACTGCAGGTCTGAATTGAGTAATATTTATTTAGGAATTTTGATTTAATTTTTAAAATTTAAGTTAATCAATTAATTGGCTAATAACTTTTGATTTATTTTCTTTTAATATTTCATTTATTTTCATTACGACTAAAGATCAAAAATTTATTTCTTTGTGACTCAAATTTTTGAAAAATATTTAAAAATTATTTGTTTTAAAAATTTATATATTGGAAATCGATTAATCAGTTATTTCTTGACTGCGCTCTCACAAATCTAGAGCTCATCTGCTGCACCAGAAATATTTGTTAATTATCCATAATTATAAAATGCCGATCTCCTGTATGTTTGTACCATGTAGACACTTTTATTATTGGACGCAGAGTGGGGAAAGATTTGTTAGCAAAATCAAAAAATATAATTTTCAACAAAAAACTGGTCCGTCGCATGCAAAACTTTAAGAACAACTACTTTAAATAATTTAGTCATATCAATCATTTAACTGCACTATTTAATAATATACATTTTGTTACAAACACTAATTTGGTTACAGTAAAAATAGATTTACAAGTAAAAGCTAACCTCTTTACTTCTGCTTTAATTCCTCTACGAACCCATGTGGTCTATTTCTAACACTATAGTTGGTGATTATTACTAATTTAGATTTTTTCTATCCTTTTTAACTCTCAGTAAAGCTTCTACAGTTTGATCCGGCCTGCAGCTCAAATTAAAGAATTATATGTTGGGCAAAAATTTGATATAAAACAGTTTTTTTGAATTTAAAAAACACTGTAAAAAATACTGAAAAAGTGATAAAATCCCAGAAAAGATTTCATTCATGTTGTTTTTTCATTAAAATGAATTCTCATTGAACTTTGACCCACCGAAAGTAATTTGAAATCAAAACGGCTCTCCATCAAAAGTATTCGAATTTTATTGCAAATTATTAGATTTATTCGTAACCTGTTTCTCAAATATTAATTTTCTGGGACTCTCTTACCATACAGGTAACCATTTGGTTGCACGATGATTATCTTAAAAGATTCGAAAAGTAGAACTATTTAAAGACATTATAGAGTTATATTCTCCAAAATTTGCCAAACGGATTCTCAAATTTTATTCTTAGGTTTTCCACTTTTGTCAGCGTTTCTAAATTATATATTTTACGGTTATCTTCTTTCTTGGTTTTATTTTTGTTGTCATTAGTGGATTTGAGCTCTATTCTCATCATCTTTTAGTAATGTCTCTGATTGACGTAACATAAACGTCTACATTTCACTATTTTTCACTGATATTATATATATACTTTTTAGTGGTTACAAAAGCAATTGAATATCAAACAACAGAATACAATAAAAGTCACAGCTGACATGAAGCCAGAAGAGAATAATCCCGAATGGCTCAAGAACAAAGGAAAGTAAGTTAAATAAACTTTTATTAAAAATATCTTAGACTATTTGTCATGTTGGAATATTGTTTTTAACCTAACCTTCATTGATAAAACTTTTTTAATTTAATATTCAATATAACACATTATTTAAACAAAAATCTATAAGGTAATATTTAATTTATTTTCATTCTAACAAAAGTCAACAATTTAATTCTACACAATAAAAATTTACCTTTATCAAATGCTTTTTTGTTTTAACCTTCTCTTTACGGTGCTGCTTATTCGAAACACATGTAAAAATGAATTATTTATAAGGCAAGAAATATAAATATCATCTTATTTGTAAAATGGAAATATTATTCATCAAGTAATCATATAATCGAAGCCAACGAGTTGAACAATATACTGAAATAATCATTTTAAAGTTCAATAAATAAATGCACGACTATAATGACAAAAAATGAAACGCATAATGGGGACACAACAATAACATCTCCAAAGATTTTGGAAATAAATCCAATAAGCTGATTTGATCAGTTGAACTTTGTATTCTTTTGTTGGCCAGTTGGTCACGCAGATTTCAATATCAACATAGTGATGTTAGCAGAATCGAGTTGAGAAATGACAATGTGAGGAATATTTTTGAGAGAAAACAATAATTTGCTATTTGAATAAGTTCCAACAGTTTGAATTTTGAATTGAGTTGGTTTATTGTCGAGCAGACTTGAATTTGTGGAAATGAGCATTAAACAAAACAGCAATTTCACCGATTGAATTTTGATGTGAAAAATGATCGATGAATGTTTGAAGATCTTCATGAGTTGTTTGTAAAGTTTAAATTAATAAATGTGGTGATCAAGTTAAAAGTGCCAATATTTAAACACAAAATTAATTAAATAAGTTTGGAAACGATTTTATTAAAAGAAACACCATTCAAACACTCGTCGTACGAAATATTTTGACAGTAATGGATGTATTGCAACATACATTGGAGATTTCACACTATATCTGTACTCGAGTTAGGCTTGCCAACTCTCCTGTTTTGCCGGGAATCTCCCGGTTTTCCGTTTTTACAATAATTCACAATTTCCCAAGAAGAAGTTTCAGATTTCGAAGTTTAACTTTTATTTTATATTTTCATAAAACAACAAAATGCATTGCACTTTGAATTTAATTTTAAAAACCAGGAAGTTTAAAATGTTGTTGTTTAAATTTTTATGGTATTACTCATCATATAATTGAAATCACTAACATGTTAACACCAAAAAAACACCTGTTATATTTATTAAGCGTTATAATGTCTCCCTTTTTATAATCTCCCGGGTTCGAAGTTATGGGAGTTGGCAACCCTAACTCGAGTTCTAGAGCATTGTCGATTGAAGGGTTTGACCGATGTTAGTTAGCATAATAGAGTATGTAAAAGTTAAATAGGAATGTCTGATTTTAAAATTTTGTTGAAAATTTTTAATAATTATTGGGAACGTGTTATATGGGAGGCATTGTTAATAAGGTCATTGGATCCAAAGATTAATGTGCAAAGTGCTATGACTACGAATGTTTTGAATATTTTAAAATAGTTTAAATATGTTAAATTGTGATAAATTGATGTTTTTGTATTGTTCAAATTTTTTTTAAATTTTAATATTATTTGTAATATGTTAAATTAAAATAATTTAATTTATATAATCTTTCATTGTTATTTTAATATTTTATTATAATAGAGATAAAAAGTTTAATATTTATAAAAAATATTAAAAATTAATGTAAAAATATTTAATTATTTATTCAAATATTTAAATAAAAAAATAATTTGTTTAAAGTATATATATTTATTTAAAATATTTTGTGTCTGAAGATGACAATTTAACTGTCGAAATATATCGTACGACGATGGTTTGAATGGCGTTTTCTTTTAAAAAATTAAATATCTGTTATTTTTATAACGCATGTGTAATTTTATAAGGACTTTTTTTGATTTTCACCTCTGATTTCTTTTTTTTTCGTTTATAAATGATATTATATTTTCTACATTATATTTTCTACATTATATTTTCTATATTATATTTTCTACCATAAATAAATCTGATTCATAGTCAAATTTTGTAGAAAATATAATGTCATGTATAATTTAATTAAAGTTTAATAAAATCAATTAAAAATTAAATTAAAAAAAAAATTAAAATTCATATAAACATTTGCATGTATCTTTTATCTTAATTAAACTGCATATATATTAATATTTCCATTTCCCTTCAAAATACATCTAATAAGTGCTTATTATTACTATTATTATTCTATTCGATGTGTAAATATAATCCAGGGCAATACCTAAAATCCCAATTCGGTTTTTGTAATATTTATAGAGATATTAAAATTATTAGAAGTAATCTATTCTAATTCCAATTTCCAATTTACTGGCTTATCTTATCAACTAGAACAGTGATTCCCAATCTGTTTGTCTCGACCAAAATATGGTTGTCTGAAAGTTTGCCAGCGTTGTTTGAGACCTTCTGAAAATTAATTTTTTAAATTAAAAAATTGACAAATCTTCAACATTAAAGTTAGAAGCTTCTATTGTGTGTAATATTGCAAAATGTATACTTAAAATTTAAACATTTTATTCCTTTGTAAGTTCATTTTTAAAAATGTTGATCAAAAATATAACAAATTGTTGTGTTGATAAATGATACACAATAGTAAGCTCCAAAAAGCAAGTGAAGAAGGAACAACCCAATTGATTTAATGTTGAAGTTTTATAAAATATTTTATTTAAAAAAAACAGTTTACAGAATATCTCACGCGACTGCTGGTAAATTTTCAGAAAACCTTGTTTAACCTAGGTTTTTAGTTTCTTTCTATATTTTAATTTAAGCTATACTATTCCTACTCTGACTACTGCAAAAATGCAGTAGAAGAAGTGCAACCCGATTAATTTTATCGCTGGAGTCGCGCCGCAACTTGATAAATAGTATTAAGGAGTAACAGCACCAGAAATGTTGGGAACCTCTGATGTAGATTGATTATACAAAAGGAAAGATAGTTGTATTAATTGTGAAGTGACGAACAAAAGCATCCAGTTAAGTGACAGTTTGCGATTATAATGGAAGGTAGAATTAAAAGGTAATAGAATCTGAGTGATGCACTTCATGAACGTTCGCTTTCTTTTGCACATCACTAAAACTGTAACTGTAATAAACCTTTTACGTAACCAAAAATATCCAATGTCTTTATTGTCCTTTAATTAATAAAATAGAAGTATCGAATTTCGATTGTTGAAATGAAGTTTAACATGGGATTAAAATAATATTATTTTCCAGTAATCTCTTTGCCGCTGGTGATTATGGAGGGGCCTTGGCGGCGTACACTCTTGCCCTTGAGATCAACCAAAACTTACACGAGTAATTTTCTTCCGAAATTACTCCAATTGTTCTTTAACATGATGTCTAGATTTTATTCCAACCGAGCTGCTTGTCATATCAAAATGAGAAATTTTTTCAAAGCAGTTGAAGATGCTTCAAAAGCACTTGAACTCCTAAATCCTCCAGTAGCTCAGAATCTCATGTCGAGAATTAAAGCTCATTTACGAAGAGGGGCTGCATTTTGTAATTTACAAATGTACACAGAGGGTTATTTCTATCTGATTTACTTTTCTAGCTAGAATTTTTTATCATTAGGTCTTTTGGATTACGAAGCTGCTTTGAAACTCGATCCAGATAATCAGTCAATCATAAAGGACATCGAAAGACTAAAAGCGATTTGAATTAAAGAATTTTTAATTGAGTTTTTGTTTTAAATGATGAATAAAATGATTAGAAAACGATTTTATTTCATTCTAATTTTGACGTTGACCAAATTGATTTAATTATATTAATGATTTGTTTAGAACGATATTTATGGAGTTTCTTGTTAAATAAATTAAAATATTGATTTTTAGTCTAAAATGCAATAAATAAAATCGTATAACTTTTTAATCAATCAATCAAATCTCACTGCTGTATATCATTTTAAATACTTAATTTATGTCCATATTTTATGTAGGTTAATAATGTTGATCTAAATAATAGTAAAAATGGATATATAAAGAATGAGGCTAAATTTGAGTTGGTATTGCCTTATTCGGAAGGTTTGACATATTATAAGCGGAAGTTAAGTAAACATTTGGGAAATTAGATTATAAGATCTTTTCTAATTTCGTGTTTTTCGAGCTATTAAGTCAGTGTTGCAAGCAATTAAGTCAATAAATAAATATAATTAATTTTTTAATTTAAATTGGAGAATTCATTTAATTTTATAGAGCGAGTAGAGAATGATTCATCACTAGATGAACTTAATACACCAAAAGAACAGGCAGAACGGCCTCGAATTACTCAAAAACCTGTTACACCCGAGCTTCGAAAACCTGTAATTTGTCTTGCACTCGAAGAGAATGGAAACAGTACGATTGGAAGGATAGTAACTATTGTTTCAAGGTTTTATGCTACTGGACAAGAAGAAGCTAAACACCGTGGAGGAAAACACTACGGAAAACTATCAATCCAACAAAAAGAGAGTATCCGCAGTTGGGTAGATGAGAATTGCTTACTGACGCTGAATAATTTGACAGCACGTATATGGAACGAATTTGGAATTTCCGTTTCCAAATCAACAATTGATAGATATTTGAGCTAATTCTATTACACAATTAAGAACGTCTTACCTGTTCTGGCAGCACGAAATTCTGATCGAACAGTTGAATTGCGATTCAATTATACTAAAGAGCTTTGTCGGTTAGAGCAAATCACTTCATTGAAATATTTTTTACTTTTAGATGAAGTTAGATTTAAGGTTTGTACACGACCATGAAGAGGAAGATCAAGAGCTGATGTAAGAGCTGCTATATCTGTACCTCAAGCACCAAGCAGAAATATTTCTGTTGTTGCAGTTATGAATAGAAATGGTCTATTGTGTCACAAAATACAAAAAACGATGAAAATTTTCAGGTTTGTTTGAATGAACTTAGGCAAATATGCTAATCAATTGGAATTGATTCACCAACATTAGTTATTGATAATGCACGTATTCATCATTATCGAAACCTGAATTTTGATCAATTTGCAGTTTTATATTTACTTTTCATGCTAATATGTGCAAAGGGTCGACCTATGCTCCGCGACTCAGTTAAATTTGAGGCGGTTACGCGTGGCTGTACGAGTCTTGCATCTTTCATTTGTCTGTTGAACGGCCAAATCTAGCTCATTGGTTGAGAAGGAAGGACGCTGTCGTAAAAACTGTGGTGCCCGATGTCAATGTCGGCAAGAACCATTTGAGGATAAAATGAGTCGACAAAATATTAGATGATGTTTTATGTAGGGATAAATAATTTTTCATAATTCTAAAACCTGCCAGTTGAACAAGAATCAGAGTGATGGCTAGGGGTAGAGAATAAAGCTTTAATTGGAAGTAGTAATAAAAATTTATGAACTTTTTGAATGTCAAGCAATGTGTAATATTTCTGTTTATAAAATTTTGGGAATAATAAATCGACAATTGAAGTGATTTAGAGGCGTCAACAGAAAACGAACAGGTCTAATAATAAAATTTATGCAGAGAATTTAGGGTTCATAAACGATTCTGATAACACTTTACACGATAAACCAACAACAATAGGATTTAATCATTTGAAAATTTTATGTAGAACACTTTATAGCGCAAACTATAACCAAAACTATAACCAACAAGACTAAAGATTACGAAGTCTGGGTAGAATGCGCTACAGTTTGAAAATTAAATCTGATAAAAATTACTGAATAAGCAAATCGTAAACAAATCTAGAAATTAAAGAATTAAACAAAAAATGTTGTAATTCATAAATAAATCTGAAAGAAAGTTGGGAAAAGCAATTAAATAAATGAAATAAGAAATTTTCTATAAAATAAGGGCGGAACGCTGCTCAAATGTTTGAAAGATACCTTAATAAATAAGAGGTAACGATGGCAAATTGACATAAGAATTGAATAGATATACGAGTATGGGCAAGAGTATAGAAAGAATGAGACGCAAGACCTCCCATTGGCAGTCAGAAACCCGTAAGAGAAAATATCATGAGGAGTAGATCTAGAAATGGAGCTCACCTCCTCATGAATATTCAGCTGCTATATACAGCACCAACATGGGCTTCTCATGAGTATATAATGGTAAGATTAAAATTGTGGGGCATCTGCGTGAGACAGTATAGACCATAGGGAAAGAAAGCATTTCGACCAAGAATGCTTTAAACCAAATAAGTTTGAACAAATTTGAGAATGATTCAAACAAATTAATTTCCACCTAGTACACCAGCATATTCAATTTTTAATATTAGCAAATTTTTAATTAAATTTAAAAAATATATATATATATATATATATATATATATATATATATATATATATATTTATATATTATATATAAATATATTACAAACAACTTTATGAAAGAAAACATCAATCAGAGAAGAATCAGAAAGCGAAAGTCTTGTTAAATTTTATTTTTGAGTGATCAGGACCTATTTTAGGTCGAGATATTTCACATTTCATTTTATGAATAAGCACTGCATAAATCGGCATACATATGTTTTTACTTGAATTATATTTATATAAATGATTATGCAATTGACAAAAAATTATTTTAAAGTTTAAATAATAATAATGAAATTGATGATGCTTCATTAAACGCCGATTCGATTTCCTTGGTCAACGGAATCGATAAAACAACAGATTATAGAAATTATCAAATTCTCTGAAAAACAAATATGATAACTTATTTTATCGAAACTTTTTTCAAATAAGTAAGGGGTTATTTTGTTATTCACTTCTCTGATTTATTTAATGATTGTTACAAAGAATATGAATTTCGTGAAATCAAATCCATTAGAAATAATTCAGGCGATTCTTTTCATAACCGTAACAAGAATATTTCTATCGATAAATCAAACCAAAGTAAGAGAGCGTAGTTCTCAGGTAAGGATAGTTCATGTGAAGTTACTTTTACCGAAAAGGATGCACCTTTACCACGATTTAGGTTGCATTATATTTCATTATATTAAATTATTTAGCAAGGAAGTATATCGAGGAAGCAAAAGAGATGGAATTCACAAATTTCCAGATAATGAAATACAAACATTTCAAAATTTTTGATGTATCAAAATGTATTGTGCCTTTTTAATGTAATATCATGCAAGTTAATTCAAGATTGAGCCTGTTGAACCCTATATGCGTGAAGGTATGATAAAGTCCGAGCGAGCAAAGGGAAACATAATGGTCTTTCCATTATCCAGCCCATATGTTGGGCTATAAGCCATAATGTAAACAAAATTGAGTAAATATTTAATGTCATTTGGGAATTATCAATATGACTGCTGTAACATGAGCATACACCTCAAGAAGAAAACAAAATATAATAAAAACATTAATTAAAACAAATTAAAAAATAACATAATTAATTAAAAACAAATAATTAATAAATTTCGATGAACCCATTAATCGAGGGCCGCCGAGCTGAAAGTCAGCTTTATGTGTTTCCCGGCATTAGTGAAACGGGCAATAAATTGTCCGAAATGGAAAATTATTTTTCCAGCAGTAATCCAGATTAATGGGAAACCAAAAACTATAAAAGCAACTGACAACAAAATAAGTTGCCAGTTGGTCAGAGCGCGAAAATAACGAGTTGAAGGAAACGAGTGAATAGAAGTAAATCAATAAAATTAATCAGATTGCAGTTGAATTTACATCGTGATACCCTTAGAGTGTATACGATAAATAAATTATTTTGTATCGTGGTGAATATTTGTCAATAAAGATTTCTTTGTTGTGATTTTTTGTCTTATTGATTATTGAGCACGAGGAGTCGGATCGAGAGACCTATTCATGGATGAATATTTAATATCCCAACAATTGGTGAGCCCGACGTGATCTGAATCGTCGGTGAGAAGCATCTAAAGAGCAACCAAAGCTTTGTGAAAACTGTTGTATATTGAGAAAGAGAAATATAAACTTTGAAAAGTGTTAATATCAGACGTTCTAAATTGGAAAATAAACGAGAACCGTACAATTTACGAAGCAAGCAACGAAAAGAGATTACTATGAGCAGCAATAATTCAACTACGTCAGCAACTAGTGCACCAATAGTTTCAATATCAGCGGCGACCGTCAGAGATACAAATGATTATGCAAGTTTGTCAAAAGTTACCAGTAAACCAGTACGGAGGAGATCCTGTAGAATTTGCTGACTTCATGGGCGAATATTACATGTATGCAACGGTCTACGGATGGACTCAAGCGGTGATGGTACAGCGATTGCCACTTTATCTCAAAGGGGCAGCACGAGAGGCATGGCAGCAGTTGGGCAAAAATAACATTGGAAATGACTGGTCAAAGTTAAAAGATGAACTTGCAAATAAATTAATCGGTGGCGATATAAATCAAATAATGAGACAAAACTTTCACAACAGAGTTAAAAGATTAGACGAATCGGTAAGTGAATTTGCTCATTATTTAACAACACTTGCAGATAAAGCGTTTGAAGTCAAACAGGAACAACCAGATACTGTAAAACAAATCAGAGAGTTGCTACAAGACATATTTTTAATGGGCGTTGACAAGGAGATCCGAAAAGCTCTTTGCTACGTAGATTTCAATAATTTCGATGAATTAGTGAAAAAGGCAATGCGAATCGAATTAAATCTAAAGAGCACCGAAAAGAAAGCGCAATCTTTTGCAGTGATTTCTGAGAGACGAGACAGATCATTAATGCCACTAAAAATGACCAATTTCAAAGAACTATCAGTCTATCGCCCAATTTCAGAAATAAATTTGACTTCAATTGAGCAATAGCTAATGTTCAGAGTTCCAATAATGGAAAGACAATTCAATGCGATATTTGTCGAAAGATGGGACATTATGCCAATCAGTGTTGTTAAAATGATAGCACCCAAAAAGACCAAAATGGGCGAGGCCAGATTGGGTGAAAGGCGATAATAAGCAGAACTACTGAAAGCCGAGCTACAATATCCAACGAGGAACTGACAATCTGCAATGTTTCAATTGTGAAAGAAGAGGGCATATTTCGAGAAATTGTCGATCAAAATCTAGATCTCCATAAACATCTCCATCGCCACAAAGAAATAAAGTAAACCTAAACGGTCAAGTGCAATGCTATTATTGTAAAAGTTATGGACATATGGCAAGATCGTGCCCAAAAAATGCTGAAAGATTTCAAAAACCAATTCTAAAAAAGTCTATTAGATTCCAAGGGGATACTTCATCAATGAGCAATATGACTTATGTACAAGATGAAGATTATAAAGAGAAGATGGAAAATTAGCTCAGAAATATGAGTCAAAAATTAAATTTGCTAATGTCGAAATTTGAGTCTGACGACGAGCTTGAAGACCATATGATATCCGAAACAGCTGTAGAATCTCCAGGAACGGAAAGCGACAGTAATTCAATAAAGGATAATTTAGAAAATGAAAAAGCTGCAATGTTGATCATAAGGATAGAAAATTTGTTGGAAAACAGAGATATTAACGCTCCAAAATTGATGCAAGGAATGCAAAAGCTATGCGAGATGTCGTTGAGTATCAGAAAACTTAAAACAGTGATTAAATTGTGCTCTGATTGGTATGAATTGGACTAGATCGAAGTTTTGATGGTAAAATTTGATAGAGAATTTCGAGCAAAAGAATGGTTAGATTTTATTTTTATTGATATTTCAGATAAAGACAATGAATTTAAAAAATGTGTACGTTGTGCAGCATATGGCAGAGTAATAGATTTAAAACAAGAATTGCAACAAGAAATAAAAGGGACAATGAATGAGTTAGAATTTAAAAGGAGATATTTGAAAGACGATGAATTTTAATTGCAGGTGTTGAAAATGAGTTAAAAATGATGATTATAAATGCAATTCTCACCGGAAGAGAAAATTTACCGTCGATATCGATGGAGAAAATCGATATCTCTTCGTCGATCTGTGTGAACTGTTTGATGAATAAAAAATTTATGCATTATTCCAATTCCTTTTTGTGACATCATTTTGTAAATATTATTAAAAATTAAATTTTTGTATTTATTTTTATTTCTTGAAAAATTTGGCTTTCTTTACAAATAATGCTTAAATAACATTAATAATCATTTCCCAGCATGGTATGAAGAGAAAGGGAGCCTATTACTATAAATAGTGTTATTTAAAGGGTTTATTTAACTAAAAGAGTTAAAATAAGAGGAATTTCAGTTTTCGTTAAATGTAACTTAAAGCACTTGCGTGAAGTTTTTGATAGGTAAAAGGTCAAATTTCAACGAAAGACACGAAATAAACCTCAAGTTAATTTTATCTATCCTTATATTAAAGAGTAAAAATTTTATAAATTTAAAAACAACTGATTTAACAGCGAACTAAATAATTTAGAAGAATTTTCAAATTATCGCGTGTTAGTTAAGATACGAAATTCATCAATTTAAACAAATTTCTAGGTCGTTAATATTATTATAATTTTTCATAGTAATTCAACAGAATTAAGCTTAAAATTTGATAATTGAGGAAAGTAGAGTCGAAAATCCTTATTAAATAAGATTTTCCCTTCAGGAAATTTCTAAAATATTGTTGAGGATACCTAAATAATAGAGTAAAATAATTAATAAACATGTAAAATGATTGGGGGAAACAATCTTAAGTAATTAAGATGTGGTTCTGGATCTTAATAAAAAGGGAATGAAAAATAAATGTCGAATTAAGAGAAGGGAATAACAGAAAATCAATAAAAACAGACAATTAAATAAAAGAAGGTCATTTGTAATTAACAAGTGCAAGTTTAGGAAAACAAAAACAAAAGGAAAATTTGCACGTTATTTCGAAGACAAGGGAAGAAATGTTGTTTGGGAATCCGGGAAAGGGCACCTCTAAAAAATGATTTATCTGAACAGCTGTCAGTGATTATGGAGGCCCAAAAGGAATTAGCGTTAAAAGATATCAGAAATTCTATTCAACATCAGTAAGTGTTATTGGATGATGGAATATAAAAAGGAAGCCCAATTGAAATCAAACACACAAAAAAATAAGACATAAAGTGCAGAAGACAAAGAAAAACAAAAAGAAATAAAAGAGAAATTTCAAACAGAAATTAAGCAAGGTCAAAGCAAACAAAGCAACTAAATCAGAGTTACCAATCTCAGAAACCCACCACAGTAGTCAAGTGATTGTAAAGCCAATTGAGCCGAAAAGTGCTATTCTTCCATAAGGGTCGTAATAAGCACCAAATTGTGATTGATTGATAATTCGTTGTGTCATTTTAAAGTGTATCAGCGTTAAAATCCCTATAGTAGGTAATGAAAATAATTGAAAGTAAAAAAGGAGTTTCTCGGAGCCATCAAATATTGGAAAACTGTTGAATACAGACAGCAATTTTGGAGAGTATAAAATCAAGAAACATGACATGATACCTTAATTAAAAAGTGAATCAGATGATGAATGGATTTTAGAGAAATGTTTTTCTACAAGAAGTAAGATAAAATACAAATTAACACAACTAAAAAACAATTGGACGATGGAATTCATTTCAGCGGATGCACCACGTGCTCTCGTATAGTACCATGATGCAATAGAGAATGAAATTGAAAATTTTGAAAGACTTTTGGAAATTAGCAGACAATAAATAAAGTTTAATATTATAACTGTTTGGAATCGAATTTGAAGCAAAGAATAAAAGTGTTGTATTCCTTCCGAATTAGACAGTTCTAGAGTAAATTGAAGACTTCTTCAAAATATTTTTTTAGATACGTTCATAAGTTCTTCAGAAGGAGCATACACGCTCATAGTCAACATAGATTTATTCACCAAAGGTCTACACAGCGGACACATATTCTCTTTTGGAAAGTCGAACAAAAATCGCGTTACTAATAGGATCAAGAAAAAGAACAATAAGAAATTGTTCTGATATACCAAAAAAACAAGAAACTCTCAAAAACTTCAAAATAAGTTTTTTTTGCAAAATGGATACCCAATAATGTTCGTAGAAAAATATTTTTTAAACTAACACAATTTCAATAGTCACAACACACCAAAGAAACACCACAACAAATCAATTATTTACCTACGCTTATCCTTCTTAAACAACAATACATGCTATACAATACGATTTTTTATCCACAATACTGATTTACCAGTCCATATTCGCCCGATATTCACCACCTCATAACTTTTGAAATCACAACTCTGTAAATCCGAAAAATCTCTAACATCAGACCTTTATCAATGAGATTGTCTCTGTCGCTCTCCCAATAAATGTTTTTGCTTTTCGAAAAACATTGTTTATCAATTACCTTTCATAAGATGTAACGCAACGTACATTTTGGAAACACACAAAACATTCAGAACACGACTTAATGAACACATCAAAAAGAAAACGAGTAATTATCACGATCAATGGGAAAAAGTACACAAATTAGCACCATTCTGACACGAAACAAAATGCCAAATACTACAGACGCATTCAAAAACACATTACAAAAATTAGCCTCAGAATCATTCTTTATCAAGAAACACAAATCATCTATCAGTATTCAACAAACACAAATAAATAATATTCGAACCAAAAAAATTAAAAATTTAATGTACTTATATATTAATTAAAATCATTATTAACAAATAAGATCAATATAAAATATAAAAGAAATAATTTGTTTTACCATTTTACAAAATTAATAGATAATGATAAAATCACTTGAAAAAGGCTATGCCAAAAATTGTGAATATCAATAAAACATTGATATCATTATTGATTCATAGTCAAATAATAAAAAATTCATAATGTCATTGTTATATGGTACATATTTAGAATATTGATGGGTTCTACTATTTCGACCTTGGGCAACCCAGGCATACGACTTGTTTGTTCTAACCACTTGTTACCAGCTGTTAGGCAATGTTGGTACTGTAAAAAATGGTTGTGGGTCCGTCAAAGATGAGCTTTGATGCCATGAATGTTTCGGCCCGGACCGATCCTGGGTTTAGCTGCTGATAGAAGGCCTGTGCTTGACTTGTCTTCTTTCTTGTCCATACTTGACTCACTGTGGGGATTGGTATCGTTATTAGTGCAGGTTTTATCTACCAGATGCTCAAATTGTTTACTAACTGTAACAATATTAATCATTCCGACTCAGGGTTCTCACCAGTACTCAACCTATCTTCTACGCTATATCTTATTTTAAAAACACAACCATGGAAATTAATACATTTATTTATTTCGTTAGAACTAAACTAACTTTAAGATCGTAACTTTAGATTATTGCTTTCTATTAGAAAGTGTCGGTTTCATGACCGCTATGTCTTCCCCGTTTTTGACCTCTTACTGGTTGTGGTTAACTTGGCTACCGGCTAATATTTCTCCTTGTACGTAATCTGAGCCGGGCAAAGACCAGAGGGTAAGTCACTACATTACCTCCTGACTTGCCCCGAGAGCTGTTTCGAGAGATCGGATTTGCGTTCGTTGTGCGTGAATTATTTACCACTCAATTTTCACCGTGGGTTGTGCTTCCATCAGTTGTTGATACACTTTCTTCACTCGAACCGGCTCAAACCAAGTGGCATTGACCTGTGGCAGCTCTTGCTTTATTTGTATGGCTTGACGGCGCATGCGATTATTTTCTATATTGAATAATTAAAATTAAATATTAATTTTTAAATTGGTTGATGCTAAAGTGATCAAACGATTTTCATTTCATATATACACCTGATGTACCTATTAAATAAAAATGATAAAAGAAAATAATTCTTTAATGCTGTTCCAGTACTTCGTCCCAATCAAATAAATATCTATTTAAATAAGGTAAAGGAAATATTATACTAAAACAAATTTTATTCTATTCACACTTGTTCAAAACATTGATAATGGGTAAGTTGTCGTTCTGGTTGTCAGCAGCCATAGGCATGCTAGTTGTGATTTTCCGGTCGTCCGATTTGACTTATGATGATATGATGTTCTAAATTGACCGGCATTGCCACACACGTTGATGCGAGTAAGGACTATTCAACTCATGTGAAATTTCATAATCTTGATTGAAGGTGTCTGTGCATGGTAACCTTTTTCATGTAATGTCAGCGTTCATGCGCGATAGCCGTCATCTGACCAGTGTCGTCTTCTACCAGTCTTTCGGTTCACCTTCCTGGGCTCAGTGTAGCTTATGTTCTGTTCGTTGTCTGGCCTCCCTAGTCAGATTGCGACCCGGCTCTCGCTTGATGGCCAGACTGGATATTTTTATGTCGCCATCCTGGGCCGATTATCGGATCGGCCATTCAGGCTCTCCCACTGCCGCCACCACATAACCGGCTTCACACAATGCTTGGTAATACCAGATGGCAGAGTGCACTGAGAATAGGACTGTCTATCAAGATTCATCCCACCACGTTCGCTCTGGTGTTTGTTGGGTCAAGCCTAAAAATGCTCGGAAGATGTTCCTCAGACTGTCGTGGCGGATATCCCACGTAATCCTATCTAGTAACTTGCACCCAATCGATTATGTTTTTATTGGTCTCATATGGTACTTTTATCAGTTTCTTTTACATTTGGAAGATTCAGAATCAAACGTCACTTCTCAAACTGCTCATTCGTAATCTTTTCTCATCCGTAAATCATCAGTTGCTAGATCTATTGGGTCATGCTGTAAGACCACCGATACTACTCCCTCTGCATAATTATGTCTTTCAATCACGGACTACTTTGTGTGATTCATTGTCTGATAATGTTCATATACATTATCATTTAACACCAAGAAACTCACCATGTGTAATTTTTTTATTATACGGCGATTGAGTGTTGTGTATGTGTATGTATTTTATTTTTCACAATCAAATTATTTTCTAATCTTCTACTATAAATGCCATTAATTTATAAGTGCATAATTTTTCATAGTATTTCAAGTAGATGTGTATATTTTCTCTATATATAAATTAATTATTTGTTATAGCAGATCTTAATTTTTGGTTATATTGACCGTTTTTTATGAAAGCTGTGCTTATATAATTTAAATATTATATTTGATATTAAAGATATAATTATTTCATTTTAATATCTGTAATTTTGTGTAAGGATTTATTTTTGTGAGCTTTTCATTTTGTGAAATTTTTGAGGAACTCTTTTTAGGGGATTGTTCGGGTCCGCATATTTGTGTACCTTTCATATAATACCTGAATTGTTTTATAAAATTATTGATTTATAAATCATAATCAATGCATTAAATTAATTTTATGATATCTATTTTCAGCATTTTAATTATATACCCGATTGTAAACTGTCAAAACAATTGTAAGTATTATATATTTGCTACTGCATATAAATTTCTTTTATACAGACCTGAGCCCCCCAAATTCTGCCGAATGCAATGAATTTAACAATAATTTATGCACGGATTTCAATATAACTTATTATAACGGATGTCGCAATTGCGCAGTAAGTTCATTATTTAAAAAAATTCTGAAAAATTAAGGGAATAAAAAACAATAATGCGCACATTAATGGTGCCCAGGGGTCATTAATACACCTTTAAAAATATAAAACTTAAATAAATAAAAGATGTTTTGATAATTATATACTTTTGGGCAACAGTTCTTAAAATCTTTTTTTCACGGACTACCACCTACAAAATCTGAAATTTGTAGATCACTGGAAAGTTTTTTCGACCTACTGTTTTCTCGGACCACAGTTTAAGAACGGCTGCTTTAAAAGGGGCTAAATTTTTAATTGTAAGTATTAATAATAAAGTATTAATAATAAGTAATAATAATAATAATAATAATTGATTAAAAATCCTAAGGATCCATGTTGTGGAAAGTCTGAATGTAATTTGTCGGATGGGTGTGAATTGAGTGTTGATCTGGGTGATGGTAAAAATGGATATAAAAAAATTGAGCCTAAATATGTGTTAGTATTGCCGTACTCTGAAGGCTTTACAAATTATAAGAGGAAGTTGGGTAAACTGATAGGAAATTTAGAGTATAAGATCGTCTCTAATTCGTGTAAGGTACGCAATATGTTTATTAATAAATCAAAAACTCCGGTTGGATTGTGTTCTGATCTCGTTTATCAATTTACATGTAATGGGTGTAATGCCACATACATTGGAGAGACTTCCCGTCATCTCTGTACTCGAGTTCTAGAGCATTGTCGATTGAAGGGTTTGACCAATATTAGTGAACACAATAGAGGCTGTAAAAGTGAAATAGGAATGTCTGATTTTAGAATTTTGTTGAGAAGTTTTAATAGTTATTGGGAACGAGTGATATGTGAAGCATTGCTGATAAGGTCATTGGATCCAAAGATTAATGTGCAGAGTGCTGTGACTACGAATGTTTTGAATGTTTTTAAATAGTTTACGTATGTTAAATCATGTTTGTTTTTTTAATATTATTAAAATAATTGAAATTTTTAAATTACATTAATTTTTAAAAATTAGAATAAAAGTGAAAAATTTTAAAATTTTAAATTAATTTAAAATATATTTTTAAAAATATTTATTTATTAAAAAATTAAATTAATAAAAAAAATAATTTGTTTAAATTGAATGTTAATTCATAATATTTTTAGTTGGTTTTGAGTACCTGAAGATGATAGCTGTGCTATCGAAATATATCGTACGAAAGGTTTTTTATTGGCGTTATCGTTTAATAATAATAATAATAATAATAATAATAATAATAATAATAATAATAATAAAAATAATAAATAGAGGGTTTAAACGTAAAAGTCAATAAGTGAAAATCATGAAACAGATGTAAAATGATGTTTTAAAGTTATTTGTACATTTTGTGAGTTTTACTTTACCGAAATCGCAGGTGTTGAATTCTCATTGTCTCTGAACTTATTAGTCTGAATGTAATGTTTTTATTGACTCTGAAATTAATACGTTAAGTTCGAAAGTGAAAATCACACAGAACCGAAATATTTTGGCCATTTTCTAAGGGTTTTAGGGAATTTAAGCAATAGATCTTCACATATAGATCCGCATATAAGACTCTGTTTAGGATTGTTTCAAAGTCTTGCAAACTTCGTAGTATGTTCACTAATAAGTTTGCAATATGTTGTTTGTGTATATTTAGTGTTTGGTATTATTATGTTTTTTTTTAAAAAAAATAATGTAAAAAGAATTTTAAATTAAATTAAATTTTTATTATTTTATAAAATCCTTTTTTGAAAGGATAAATTAATTTTTTTGAAAACAAAAATCATTAAGTATATTTTCTAAAAAAATGAAAATTATTTTATATTTTCTTATATCCATCAAATTTATTCAAATATTTGCCGAGTTTATGTAATTAATTTTAAGTCATCAATTTAAATTAAAAATGTGGAAATGTATTTTAAGTAATATGAAACTAATATATTTCATTATAAGTTTTTGACAAATTGATTAAATAATTTGGGATATTATTCTAATCTCTATTATCGTCAAATTTCTTTTCATCTTTTAAAACACGTAACAACTAACTAATTAACAAACCAACCACTTATATACACTAACCAAGTAACTAATTAATTTACCGTTCACTAAATTACTTACAAAAAGACTTAATAAGATGAACAAATCGGAATAAAAGAATAGGAAATTTAATCCTTCAGTGTAATTATCATAACACTATTAAATAAATTTAATTTATTTGATAAAAGTGATAACAATTAAATAAATTTTTAATTAAATATTGTAATGGAAATTAGTAAGATTTTGTTTGGTTTAGAAAAATGTCATGTATATAGTATAAATATACCAAAAGTTGTTAACATTCGTCTTTGTAAAAATGTAGAAATCGTAAGTTTTGATTGAAAATAATATTTAATAAAAGAATAATTATATAAAGTTTTATAGTAATGACACTTTCTGAGAAAAATAATTAATTTTGACAAAAATAATTCAGTTACAATGAAAAACATAGAATCAAATACAAAGTAATATGGATTGTATTTTCTTCTAATTCATCACTAACAGATATTTAACAATCAACTAAGTGACTATTCAACTAATTTAGAGACAGCAATGATGCATTACAGAAAGAGATTATATTTGTATTTCCTTTACTGTGCACCAGTTGCTAGTGTCATCACGATTCCCAGCATCCATGAGGTTAAAAATGTGAGGGTCTGTTGTAGGTTAATTATTATTTATAATTATTATTATCATCTTAAAAATTATAATTATTTAATGTCATAGGTTCTCTCTAATGACAAAATCGGCTATTATACACATATATGTTTTGCTCTTATCCCTATGATGTGTAAGAGTATTCAAAAATATATATACATCAAACTCAAAACTTTAAAATTATCATCAATATATTGTCAATTACCGTCAAAATAAAATAATATGATCACAAATTACAGTATCAGAATTGTAAATTATGAAATTGTCAATAATCACAATTGCAGTTATCGTCTAATTGCCAGGATCACAGATTCTTATTTAATATAAGCTTAAAATTATTTATAAACATAATAAATATAATTACATCAAAATAAAATTAATATAATACAATTGAATTGTCATTATCACTGTCATCAATTAATTACAACCATTCATTGTTCGATCTCGACTGTTTTGCACACACATACACACACATATATTTTTCTAATGTATAACATTTTTATTTTCATCATTCTTTCATCTTCTAAACCAGAGCTTCCCAACCAGTGTGCAGCGGCCCACTAGGGTGCCGTGAAACATTTGCGATGCGCCGTAGGATAATTGTGGATTTTTTTAAATTTTCTTACAAATTATCTATGAAGTGATAAATATTGTTCGACTAATATTATTCCTAATATTAAATAATTAACATTATTATTTTTTTCAATTAAGTATAATAAGTTGAAAATTCAGTAAAGTAAAAAGAAAGTATGCTCTGCAAGAAATATAACGAGTGAATGAATAGTCACATATCGATATTCTTTTATTTAGTATTCAGTTTAGTTTCAAGTATAGAACCTAATATAAGCAAGCTTTGTTCTCAACTTCAAGGTCAGATATCACATTAAGCTGCTTTATAAATGTAATACATAATGTATGTCCAAAAAAATTATTAAAAATATTTTTGTTTTCAAAACTTAGCAGAGTTTTTTTTCTATAAATTTGTAGTATATTTTTTTAGTGTGCCGCTATATTTTTACAAAATAGTTACCATGCTGTAGACTGAAAAATATTGGGAAGCACTGTTCTAAACCTAAGTGTTGATTATGTGTTAAAATCTAACGCACAGTCAACACCTAGTTTTTTATAACCAGGTTTTGGTATCTAGTTGATATACTTTTTTTATTTCATTGAATGTGAAGTTATTATCATTATAATTATTTAATTTAAAATTTACCTTCATGAATTTTATATTATGTCATATGGTCAACTATTACTTTACCAGAGTTTACTTTAAACAAATTCATGTTATATCATCTTGTTGAATCTAGCTTTATCAATTCTTATTTACTTTACAAAATTTTATATTGTTCTGCAGAAATTCCTATAACTAATATTCAAAGATAAAAATTATTAATAATATACAATTCAGTACTCCTTCATCCCAACCAAGCAACTGGCGGACTATGTTTATGATTTACCAATGTGTATAGCCGACTATCAGTTTAATTATCGAGGTATTACCGGAATAGATATAACAAATGGAACTTTGAGGGAAAATACTTACTATGTTGTTCTGTGTCCCATTGCAATCTCATGTTATAGGGCCAACCAATTTTTCATGCGAAACTCCATGGACAAGCGTTATTATAATTATTTTTATAATTTTATTATTTTAACCCTTAAAAATACTTAAATGAATTTTGCTAAAAGCTTTTTTGCGCCCCAGAAAATCTAGTAAAAAGTTCAAAACAAATAGAGAATTTAATAAGAAACCTTATGTATTTCTTCATAATGTACGAATCGTACATCTTCAATTAATCTAAATTTAAAATAGCCGCTGTGGTGCAGCGAAATTATTTAAAAGTTAATTTCAATTAGAAATGTTATCAATTAAAAATGTAATTATAAAATACAATGAATTTGATTAAATTTTTTTTAAATATTGTTTTTTCAATTGTTTGTATTAATATAACATGCATGACGCATTTTTTCAGCTTTGACATGTTATAGTGTAAATTCTGTAGCAGCAGCGGCTGGTTCATTATTAATTCTCAACACATTTAACCCATGAATTGTATTAGCATTTTTGATTGCTTGAATTTGACTATAATTGAAATAAATTATAACAAATTTTATATTACACTCGCAAAAGCCACTAAACTAATAATTCATTTATGAAATTTTATTTTGACCTGGCAAAATTACTCAAAATTTTTCAAAAATACACTTTCATTAGTCCGTAAACTTTTATTACCATTTCTTTTATATTAAAATAAATTGCATCAACATAATTACAAAGTGCCAATTACATAGAGCAATGATCTTCAATCTTATTTCCGCTCAACATTCTGTACATAAAAGTACATTCAATAAATACCAATTTTCTGAAAACTTGACTTTATAGAAATTTTGGGGTTTTTTGCGCGTTTTTGAAGTTATTCATTTTTCCCCCTTCGATCCAGAAAAGGACTAATCTTTGTCAAATCTAGACAAACCAGATATTTTTGAATAAAGAATCATTGAAATCACAAGGTTTCATTTCAAATTTTTAAAAATATTAAAAGCAAAAATGTTATTAAACTTTATATTTATTATTATGTAATTTTATGTTTTTTTTTATGTTCTCCGCCAACTCTTAATGATTTTTTTGTTTTTATGTGTTTTTCGAAAATTATGGAACATAATTCTATTTTTACAACTTGAGTTGTGTCTTTTTTTCTGCTGATATTTTAAAAAATAAAAAAATAGTGTCAAATATTTTGTTGTACAAATTAAGTTGTACTAAAACACTCCAAAAATTAAATATAAATGATATTAATAAATATTAGAGAACACTAAATATTGTTAACATTATTTAATAAAAATATGCCTTTCAGTACATCGGAGAATGAGAACACAGCAGCGTGAGATTGCTTTCCTTTCGTTATTTTCGAAAAAAAACCAGTGAAATACTATTAAATGTTACATTGTTTTAATCTCTTCATAATAATTTTTATTATATTCTGTATATTAAATACGTCATAATGACGTTATCTGTGACTAAAGCACATTTATTCTCGCAAACCTCGTTGTATATTTTATAAGTTAACACGTAAAACAAAGGTGGCTTATTGTACAGTTTGTAGTGCATAGTTGTGTTCAGAATCACGCGTATTCTTTCAATAAGATTAATATAATAATTATTATTTTTATAATAGATTATGTGCTTTTATATTTGCTATTTGAGATTTCAATTTAATTTCATTTTTACATTAAAATGTTTTAAAAAAGGTCTTTCTCCTTCCCACAACACCAACCACTACGTTTAGATAGGGTTTTTGCTTCGCGTAAATCTTACTCCTTCGTAATTGTTCGGTACTTAGTTAAAAGGATCCAGGTGTTCCACCAAAAACTTTCAGATAACAAAGTGCTCCTTCATTACCAAAACATTAAGAACCACTGCTCTAATGCATGAATTTTCTTCTGCATTTACAAACAATGCAACTTCAACTAGTTGTTACAGGAAAACTATGAATGCTGCCGCAACCTTTCATCCATCTTTGATTTGATCGCTGTGATGCATTAAATGGCAAAAACAATTATTTGAGCACTAAATCAGCAAGACACCGTACAGTCCACCTTGAGGCGGGCGCTTGTATCTGCCCAAAATTCTGCATTGTCATGATGAAAAACATATTTTCCTACTGAATATTTTACAATTGAGAGTCTGACCTAAAACTTTTTACTACAAATTTTATTTCTTTATATCGCAAATAATTATTTTTTAACTCTAGAATGTCTGCGTCAATTTTAAAGAAGAAAAGAAAAGCTATATCTTTGAAAATTGAAATTCTTTTAATAAAGGTGAAGGTTTTGGATCTCTTGCAAATATTTATAGAATAAATTAAATAAAATATCTGTTAGAAAAATTGTCGCTTCTGGGTCCGTTATAAGTTTTAAATGTGCCTCATGCGTAAGAGATGAAGATCCTACACAAAACAAATTACCTATTGATAAGAAATAAGGATGGACAAATCATAAGTTTTCTCTAGGAGTGGCTGCGATAGTAAGCATGAGTTTGGGGGTTCATTTTTATCTACTTACATTCATTAGGTGATTTAAGTGTGCACTAGTGCCGAGTTCCGTAATATGTATCATTCGGTTATGCAACGTGATTATGTGATATAGTATGATAATCACGTAACTTTTTTGTGTAAATTATGATGTCGTGTATTACATAATTTATATAGGTAATAACTGTGATCCCCTGAAATGTGACTTGGTACCTACAAACATATCTTTTGGAACAATTTCTGTATTAAAAGACCTTCGACTCAAAGATTTCGAGCCATAACTTAAAACTTTGATTTATATTGTTGAATGTTAGTAATTTGATTGTTAAAGGTATTTTTCCTATTGTATTTCATAAAGGCTTTTATTCATTATTAATTTTATCCCATTGCGGTCTGAAGGATCACCATATTGTATATAATCGTTTTGTTAATCGTCTAGCACGTTCGTATTAAAGCGATTCAATGTTAAAAGTTGGTTTATCAATTGGTTTGATTAAAAATGTAGAACAAAATGATGTAATGCCACTTTTTCATGCCATCTTTATATATGTTCAGGACGAAAGGTTGAAACTTAACTTGTCAAATGCAGTATATTCAGGATATAGTAAAGTCTGCTATAGTAAAAAATCGTATATAGTAAATTTTATTTTCGTATAATAGCGCCTTGCCTATTATGTGTTATATAAATTTTATCGGCTGTAGCAAAATCCGGTTAAAGTAAGTTTTTTTCATGGCAGATGGTGGTTTTCTAAACCCGGAAGTTACTGTATGTATACCGGCATGGCGACTAACCTGTTAATTTGACTTTAACACAAAAAGTTAAAAATTATAAAAGAACTCTTGAAAAATGCGTTTCCGAAAGTTGGTGTTAAATTTTAAACAAAATATTGATAGATAATCTAAACTAGATATGAAGATAAAGGAAACTGAAAAACAGGTTTCAAAAAATATAGTCTGTTTCGATTTTGTTATTAAAATAGAATTTAATGAACATGAAACGCTGCTTCCTAATTTTAGGCAGGAAACCGAATTGTCTGAGTTTTACAACGACAAAGCCACCAACAACTACTGGGACAATTAAAACAACAACGAAAAGAACGACGACGAAAAAAAAACCTGGTAAGATGTATTTAAAGAACAGTTATAAGTAAAAATAAATTAGGATTTCGTTGCTATGGTTACCATTCTAATAAATCTGTAGTGCTCTACCAACAGTGCACTGGATGTGTGGTAAATTTTTCTTTTTCAGACCCCTCTATTATAATCAGATCTCTTCTTCAGATCACCACAGTTATTGATAAAGAAGAAAAACGCTGGTTAGATTGTATAAGACCGAAGGTTGATCCATCTCAGGTTTATCATTTATTTTGTAATCAATATTTTTTGGATCAAGAGACTTTGATCTTTGTGAAATGCTGCTATTTTGACCTCTGCAACGGGAGCAAAATGTTGACAATAAAAGAAAAATTCAAAATATTCATTTTATATTTGACTTTGATCATAATTTCTCTGAGGATCAAGATTTTTTGATTTAATTTTTGCGTGAAAAATTATGTAAAATGCAAGACGAATTATATTTATTGCATGAGGACTTTTTATTTTTCCTTATTACAGGTAATCTGAAAATGAACGGGTGAAGGTCGACCCAGTTTCACTATTGTTCTATTGACTTTCTAGGTTATTAAGCTGATTCGTTTTGATAGCCACATCTGCCTTGATCCGTGAACGCCAAATGATTTAATTTTGCAATTGTTACAAAATATGAAGTTGTGAACAACTAAACAGTAATTTTTTATAAAGCCAAAAGTCAAAGTAGATGGTTATGCCACCGCTAGACCATGTCACCGCTCAACCACATACCCCAGCCCGGGTCAAAAAAATTTTTTAAGGCCAAAAGTACAAATTTTTCTGAGACAAATACAATGACTCATTCAAGGTCATTGGATGAGTCATCATAATTTTTCAAGGTCATAGTATTTTTGAAATTTTTGAAATTTAAATTTACTACTTATTTTTATAAGTAATGTTTTAATTATTAATATTTTTTAATTTTTATTATTAAAACTTATTATTATTATTGTTATTGTTATTATTATTATTATTATTACAAGTTAATATTATTATTATTATTATTTTTATTATTATAATTTTCATTATTATTTTTATATAAAATAAAATAAATTTTCAACAAAGTATGGAATCCAAAGGTTATAAAATTATTTCAATATTGAATAGAAAAATGAATGTGTGTATGTATATAATTTTTTTTTAAATATTTTGTGCATGTGAGGTATCATTTACATGGTTTTCAATAGTTTTTTCGAAGGTTTACTAATATGATCCATATTATGTAATGAATAGAAAAAGTTGGTGTGTACAATGAACAAATGTAATAATAAAATCGATATCTTTTAAGACAATATATTTGAATAAATATGATATTCATGTTTATGGCTCAAAATATGTGTGTGTTAAATCAGCGATACGGAACATAGAAAAGGTTTAATGACAATATGTGTTATTTATGATTATTGATAAAAAAATCACATTAATAAAAAATCACAACAATAAAAATTAATTCAAATAAATTAAATAAATCAATAAAAAATATATTAACATAAATCAATCTGACAAAAGTAAATCGTCAATGTCTCGACTGAAACAGCTATTCTGGTAGGAGCTGTCATAGCTTTGGCTGTGAGTGCTTTGATAGCGTGGACTGTGCGATACTTGGTCATCATCAATGACATCGATTCCTAAATAATGGCCAAATGCAAGACTGGAATTTATACCCACCAAATTACGCTTATCATCTTTATTGTTAAGTGCAATTTTACTGTTCTTAAATGTAAACAATTGGTGGTTTTGCGTCCCTATTCTAGTTTGAGGCACCGTGAATATTGTGTCATTATTAAAACAATCTAAATATGACTGGTGCTCAATCTCTGTCTCCAACAACTTCACCCCTTAGCCCTCGTCGTATCTTCAGTACCTAAAAGACTATAGCACTTGGGTCTTAAGAAAACTCATTCCTCATACCCAAGACCTTTACTCTCTTTTATTTTTCTTAATGCAGAGTCAACTTTTCTCGAGTACAAGCGATGTACCGGGTCGTAATTGGACGTATCTAAAAGGTTGTCTCTTATTATTGCCGGCAAAAGTATGTCTAGCTTACAGTGCTTAACCTCAAGGAAAAATGAATTCGTGTCGACGGAAACGATATTTATCTCGCAATTAAATTCATTACGGTATTTCGCTAATTCCTTATATTGTAGCTCGTACATTCTAAGTTTAGACAGGTCTAGAACTGATTATACGATGTAATTAGGCCTGTCTAAACATATCGAATCCTTATTCAGATGAGCAGCATTCAGATTATCATCAATTACGATAGATTTTCTGAAAATTGGCTTTGAGGCATATAAAATCATCTTTTCATCAGAATTGCATAGCCTCATATTCATCCGTCTTTTAAGATTTTCGATAGATTTTCCATACAAAACTATTATTATAAAGTTTAAACAAGTCCCTATATAGCTCGATAGTACTTTGAGCTCTTAATTTTGTGTTTTTGTCTATGTATGCATAAAATATAGGTGCTTGCTTAAATTTAATTGCGCGATGAATTTTAACAACCTTCACACCGAGAGAAAAATAAAGCTTGAGAAGCCGCCAATGAAGAACATGATTCTTCTTAGGCCAATGCGTGAGCATAAACTTCTCAACTTTAGATTTCGGTGGTCACATATTTTCCGGACCAATCGGAAAATCATTCAAAAAATAAAAAATCATGCACACAATGAGGAATCTCGATATCAACCTCCATTGTATAACCATATGGAGGGGTTTCAATATCCTCAACATTCATGCACTCATTCAATACATCATCCAAACTATCATACACCCAAACAAAATTTGCATACGGAAGATATTGGCTTAGAGCCCAACCATACAAATTATTTATATCTATATACAAGAGTGCTGTATCCTCAGAACTTGCGATATAATGCTTGTTAACAAATGCTAACCAACCCCGTATTCCCCCCTCGTAGAAATTAAACATTTCCATGTCCTGCAGAAGTTCTATGGGTTCCTGCAATGTCATGAGAGCTGATGCCCATGACATACCAGGAATTCCATAAAAATTAAGAGGTTCTTTAATATTATAAGCAATTGCTTTTGCGCGAAATTGATGAAAATAATCCGCAAGAAGGAATGCGTCTAATTTTAAGTAGGTTAACATATAATCTTACATTGTCTCGCAATTTTGCTGTGTCCAAATTTTTTGGGTGTAGCGTATTCATCAGCAGATACAGAACCCCAAATAGGAGGCAATTCAGTCGTCAATTCAAGAACCTCAAGAGATATCGCAAAGTCATATGGGAAAATAGCCTTGGCTCTAACAATTGTGCCATCAAAAACAGAATCAGCTAAAGGCAAATCAGTAAGTGTCTTAACAGCTTTTGATAAAGATGAATTAACAAATTGCATGCTGTCTATAAAACGAACAGACAATTTATTAATGTACGCGATGAAGAAGATAAATTTTTCAGTAGTGGTCGGAATAATATTTAATTTTCAAGAAGAAAAGTTATTTAAACCATACTTTAAAATATGAAGGAGATCATATCACCTCAAATTGTGAAAAACCACAGGTAATTGTTTCTGGATTTGTCGAGAAACATTACACTTCCTACTAACAGTCCCTAAATACTTACCTGAGAAATGACAATGATCCTTAACTTTATCCCTAATAAACCTTTTACACAAATATCAAGCGCAACATTCCTTGAACTCCCGTTCCTCATTGAAAGAAAGTGGTCCTATAGTTTTTTGACAATGAACCTCGTAATATGGCAAGACAATCAAAAGAGCGATTTCATGAATCTTTTTCAAAAACGCCGAAACGCAATTATCGCCAATAAAATTAAAATATTGTTTTGTATTTGTATAGTTATTAATTAATAGTAGACCTGCTGCTATCGGCATGTGTATTTGATGATGCCTTATATCCAGTGGTAAAATTGACTTAAAATCAGCATAAATTACGAATGGCGGGGTAATAGTTTTTGCATAATTAGAAAATTTTAAATATTTATTTTTAGGCAACGTATAAAGGGTAGTGCCTGTTTGATTTTTAATGCATAAGGAAATGGGGACACCAATGTACAGAGATTTAGATATTGCAAGATGTAGTCGCATGAAAGTTCATTAATTTATCCAAATCAAAAACAGCCGTATAGTGATAATTATCGCCGTCATCCAAAAGAAGACATTCCTATTTCACTTTTACAGCCTCTATTGTGCTCACTAATATTGGTCAAACACTTCAATTATTAGTAGTTTTCAATAAAATATATCTTTTTCATCAATGATTAGTTTTACAATAAATATCACAAATTTTCATAATTATAACTTTTTTCAATAAATATAACTTTTCATCCAATATAAGTTTTTCATCAATTATTAATTTTCAATAAACATCACAAATTTTAATAAATATAACTTTTTTCATCAATTATTAGTTTTACAATAAATATCACAAATTTTGATAATTATAACTTTTTTCAATAAATATAACTTTTCATCGAATATAATAATAATAATAATAATAATAATAATAATAATAAAACAACAAAACATTAATACATTTATTAAACATCAAATCGCTTAAATAATAACCAAGCTAAACAATGTTGACCACATGATAAGGTCCATTGTTTTTGAACCATAGTTTTATTATTCACAATAGGTTTAACCATTGTTTGCAGTTTCGAAACCATTAAAGACGGATAATAGAAACCCATAGGATCAAATACAAATATCTTGCTAGGTTTCATATATATTGCTAACCAATGTTCTCCACCGAGATGAGACTATTGATTATTGACGATTATGTTTTGATTATTACGTAAATATGGAATTTTATCAAGAGGAAAAACTCCTAAAAATTCATGTCCTAGTATTTGTTTTCCAATTCGATAGACCTGAACAGAACTACATCAATAATATTAATAATACATGAAAAACTTACTCCATGAAAAATTATCATGAATTATCTATACGTTTATACCAAAATTTTTCAAACCAACAATGTTTGAATTCTGTTCAAACCAACACTGTTCTGTTTGTAGTTATTTGAACCTGATTTTCAAATACTCCATATATTACAACATGTACCGGTTCAGTTGTAGCTTTAGCAAACTTTATATATAATCGTAAATTTCCATTTTGAGCTAATTAATTCTGATTTAAATCAAAATCGGGTGCCAAAACAAATCTAAAGAATGATATTTGCTTTTAAAATCATCAAGAGTTATACCACAATTAAGGTTTTTATCCAAATAACCCATATTTCTCACTATACTCTGCATATATGTACCACAATAATTATCATTATCAAAGTCTTGAGTATATGTTTCTGTATAATCGCTATTTTTCGATAAAGTTAGCGATGTTACACCAAAATATTTGAAAATTGAGTTCGATGATTGGAATGATCCCTTATATTGAGATTCACTTTGAAATGTTACCAATATAAAGTTGGGCATTCTTCTATGTCCAAATATTTGTTCGTTATAGAAAGAAGATGCACCTTTAGCAATAGCAAATTGAACAATTTCCTTTGGATATATTGCATGCTTAGAATTAAGCCCCAGTTGATGACCGGCTAATACAGAGAGATCAACACGAACTCTTCTCACCAATAATTTTGCATCAAATAATTGAAGAATTGGTGCTGTGGTAGCACTGTCAGTGATAATCAGACTCAGATCTTTTAAATCTAATGTGTATATTAACACCTGGGAGTAAATATTTCGGTTGATCCATAGAATCGAGTTGCAATGATGAGCACATAGTAAATAATTTTGAACTCTTAATCCACTTTTTTCTATCGTCATCACTACCATAACCCATAGGAGTTAAAATGTTTAGTATCGCTATTGTAATTTATAATAGTTTCTATTAGAGCTTTGTGATTATATATGTACTGTTACCTTATTAAATATTGTTATATTATTAAATCCGAGAACTGCATCTTTAAAAAGCGTATGAAACAAGAAATTGTTTGGTATTGCATCACTAGGTTCACCCAAAGGTTTTCTATCTTTATCTACAACTTTGATCTGAACAGTTAACAATGTATCGTTCAAATCTAGATATTCAGTCTGGGAACCATTAATATAAAATTCAATATCAGTTCTATTATCCATAATAGAATTCATCGGGAATACTTCTTCAAAGGCCCCCATTTCAATTACCGCCTGGGGAGATGGTCTATCAAATAAACACAATTCAGATTTACCACAAATAATTTTTGAAATATAGTTCCATGTTCTTTCATTCGTTTGTTTATATGTTTATGATGTCTTTTACGTTTTTGAGCTGGTGCCGGTGACGATGCGTGTTTTTGAAACATACCTGCAACACCCGGAAGAACTTTCCCTCACTCGGATAATGCATTTGATTTCAGAGATGGTAATATTTTCTGCTCATTCATTATCACATCTTTAGCAGTTTTCATACCAAAACTACCAAGGCGTTTAAGAATAGGAAGTGCAAATCTACCAAGAGTTCTCAACCATCCTGATCCATACTGTTTACCAATAAAATATGGTAATTCGCCACCACTTTGGCTACCACTATACATACTAATAATATCGTTATTGGCCATCTAATTTACGAAAATGTAATATCAAATGAGTTTTTGTATCTTTACTAAATTCAATAAATTTACCGCTATCATCACGAATATTTATTTCTATATTGTTTATACATGATGTTGATATCGGTAAGTACATGGGATTATCAATATTTATATTGACAACTTCCTCCTGGTAATATTTATCAACCCAAACAGATTTCAATAGAGGAACCAAAGAATCACCAACAATTATAGGATCGATGATGTTAGTATATATGAACATTTGTCTATGAAGTTTTATTATTTTTGGTTTGCGTACACCAAAAGCACTTGCCCGATATGTTTGCTTATCTAATCTCAATGTAATAGCCAAATTTTTATCAAATGTAACTTCACAAATGTTATTATTCAGACTGAATTTACATAATCCATCTTTAACAATTTCAATAGTTTTAAATATATGTAAACAATTGAATGAAATATATTTATGTAACTCTTCAAGTGTTTCAATATATAAATCATTAGTAATAAATGATACAGATATTTTGATGTGTTCATTCACAGGGCCGAAATCAATAAAAGTTTTGAAACGTAATAGGTATTCAGTACCAGGAACAACAATGCTAAGCTTATCACTACCCATTCGCTTGGCATCATCAATATTTTCAAGTTTTATTGTAAATTGACTACAATCACAACTAACATTCAATCCATCTTTGAAAAACATGCCACTATTTTCATCTAAAATTTGATTCGGAATATGACAATATCTTTCAATATTATTGATTGAGAAAATACCACTACATATTTTGGGAACACTCTTCTTGTAATTGATTTTACATTGACTATAAAATGGTAATGTATTGTACACAAATGTAAAGTCTTGCAAACCAACTTCTCAATTTCCATGTAAATAAATAGGATTTTGAAGATCAATCATAAATTTACTTGCTTGATTTTCCGGATGGATTAGTGGGCAACTATTGCTCGGTAAAATAGTATAGAAACTCACTTTAATAGGTCTTTTGATGATTTACATGAGGGTTTTTGATATCCGTGCCATTTGACATAGTATTGTTTATCCTTACCCACTTTTTTAGTTTTCAATATTTTCTGAATTCTGAACACTTTTGGTTTGGAAAAAACTTGTAATTCCTGTTCATAGAATTTCCACTGTATTACATTGTTGTCCCTGTCTTTAATAACATACATTACAGGACTCTGTTTAGTATTAATTTTTGTAATTCGAAATACTTCATCACTCCAATTACTATCGAAAGTTTTGATGAAAGATGAAGCAGATATTTTACTAATTCTAACGTGATCACCAACTTTATATTTTGGTTTTGTAATTTTTAACACCTTTATTAGAACTCACTGGTGTTTTTGAGCTGATATCCATTGATCTCAAACCATTCAGACCTCGATATGATGAATTATTATAACTAATAAGTATTTTCGGTAATACATTTATCCATATTTTATTACCTTGATGCACGAAATATTTCTTCAATCTATCCCTCAATGTCCGGTTAAATCTTTCAACATGAGCAGCTTTGTATTGAGAATGTACAGAATAATGATTTATTTTGAGACGATCCAGGATTTGATTAACTTAACTATTGTAAAACTCCTTGCCTATAATAATAATAATAATAATAATAATAATAATAATGTTGGGTTATTATTATTGAAAGTCGGTTCCCTCTGACTCCTCGTGTCCTTTTTCGATCAAATAAGCAAACCCAACACAGAATAATTTTATTTGCACTTTATCACAATAACAAATCAATCCTTTGGTTCAATATTTGTAATCACAATTTCACTACTTGATTTGCACCTTTTAACCACTGTTTGGCTCGGATTATCTTAGGGTAGGTTGTCCAAGGGAGAACCACCCTGTCTGATAGATAACCTTGACTTTTACTTGGATTTGGATTTCTCTACTAACCTAGCTACTGCTCGTTCACGTCGATTCACTCTAGTTAATAATATCTGCTCTCTCGTATCTAGTTAATAATAATTGTCCTTTCTTGTCTGGTTGATAATGTCTCTTTTCTTGTCTGAGGAATTCTGGTCCTCTTTTCTTGTCTGATGAGTTGTGGTCCTCTCGTGTTTTTCCCTCTTTCTTTTATACTCCTGCTCAGACTGTTTTCCGACGATTGTCAACAATAGGTTCTGCATTATCAAATTATCATTAATAATTACCTTTCAGACCGACATTTGTCAACAACGTTTGACGTTGTTTAGGCTAATTTATCCTACTATATTATTCCGTCTATGCGCCGGGTTTTCCTTATCTCTCGGGTTTTCCTCAGCTCTCGGCTTTTCCACATCTCTCGGGTTTTCCATTGCCACGGGCTTCCCATTGACTCGGGCTTCCCATTAGTAATTAATTTTCTTAATTAATTTCCTTTTTTATTTTATATCATTTTCTAGGGACCCTCACTCAATTTTTATTATTATTTCCGGACTCGTCTCTCAATTTGGCGTTCAACCATACCAATTTCCCCCCGATCATTATTACTTTCGAATTTTATACATTTTTTTAATTAATATTGAACTTTTATCATTTTTTGTGTTTTATCGATTTTACTGTGCTTTTTCGTGATACCCCAACATATCTCCCCCCTTTAATGAAGATTCGCCCTCGAACCTATTCCTTTGAAAATCTAATTTTTAATTAATTTTTTAAATAAAGAATTTTTTTTTTTTTTTTGAATTTACGGTATCATCTCCATCAAATCCATTTGCCATAAATCATTAATTCTGAATGTCTTATAAGCTCTCGTTGGAAATCTTTTCCGCATTGGTTTGTTTAAACTGTACGCAAGCTGATCTTACAACCACTTTTGCGTTTCCTTTTTCGATTTTGGGATTCTTTTCTTTAACTTTGCCACTCCACCGAAACCTGCTTCGTCTTCTGGGTTCGTCCAAATCTTCTCCATTACAACAAGATGATTTAAATTTTAATTTAACATTAGGTAATGATTGCCCCATCGTTAATTGTGATAATAATGATAATGCTAATGGTAACATTGCTCCAATAAAACCACCTTGTTGTTTATATATAATTTTTCTCATTTGCTTACGATTTTTATTATTTACTAGTGATAACAAAGTCTTACGATGTTTATTCAATACTAGTTTTTTAGAATTACTGATTTTAATTTTACCTCTGACTACTTTTAATAGAATTTTGAGTAAATCATCGACAACGAAAGTTGGAAAAGATTGTAAAATAGACATTCGTTTCATACTCGAAGCCTTTAACAATGCATTAAAATATGGGAAACTTCTATCATTTTTTACAATTTTATCTGTTTTCTTACTCGTTTTAATAATGTTTTTCGAAATAAGATTCATTGCAGGGTGATTCTCGGTTATTAGTTTTTTAGATGGTGTATAACTGGTTTTTGGTGGAACACGCTTCTTTTTAATACTTTGTCTAAGTTTTCGGATATTTTTAAGTCTGGATTTCATAAACATTTTTACATGTTAAAGTTTTCAACTTTGTTTATATACCATGGCACCTTCTTTATTGAAAATATCGGTTTTTACCCGTAAATCATCATTGCATTGTTGTGTGAAATCAAGAAATATATATCCATGTGGTGATTTTGTAGCATCTTGAAATGCACTGATGAGAAAATTACGATTATTAGGGTATGCTTGTCGAGCAAGAAAATCAATAACTGTTGCATCTCTAGGATTCTTGAAAATAACTAAATATTGAACATTTAAATTCCTTGTTCGATGTGCGCCACCCTGATGAAATAGATTTTGAGTAATAAAGATCACAGTAACACCGACATGTCTACTGATTTTTGTGAATAAATTATTAAAATCCTTTTCTTTATTAGCTTCCTGATACAAATCATCAATAATGATGACATCACCTTTCCTTAAACGACTTGACCAGTTTTTATCGAAACCCTTTACTATTTTCATGTTTTTCAATTTACAGAAATTATCTTGAGTTAATCCATGTTCTTCATCTGCACCCCTATGCCAATAAATCTTGTTGAATTTTGTTTGAAATAAATTAGATTTCAGTAATTTACACACAAACATAGTTTTACCACTACCACTTGGGCCGACGATTTGATATACAGCATCATTTCTTAATTCCATTATTAATTTGTATAATTATAGGTTTTTGTTTATATTATATGATTTAATGAACTCTTCCTAAAAATTATATATATATATATAATATATATATATACATTAATATTTCTTTATTGTTTAATTATGTTATCAAATATAAATTATAAAGGAACTTTCGATGTATCAAAAATGACGTTTCCAAATGGTAAACCACAGCAAATTGTAGATAGGAGTGGAAAATATCCTATAATATTTTTCAAATCCGGCAAATGCAGAATCATGGGATGTAAGAAACCTTTAGATGTCAATAAATTACAATATAGAATAAAGGATATTAAAATACAGTCAATTACAGTTACCATTGATATAGGACAATCTATCAATCTATACAACATGTCAACAAAATGTCTTTGTATGTTCGAATCAGAATTATTTCCTGCACTGAGGCTTTTAAAATACAACCCAATGTGTGTTAACGTGTTTGCTAGTGGCAAAATAGTCATATTAGGGTATCTGATTGGCTAATGATTGATTAAAACAACTTGCTTATTCATTTGATTTCATTTTTAAAATATTATACCATTATGTATGCTATGCCAAAGAAAAATATCGCTGAATACGGTAAATTTATCATTTTTATTTCATTTTTTATATTTTATTTAGACAAATATGCCCCAATGATAATCGATCGTATTATTTATTATTACTCCTCAAATAAAGAAGATTTTGAAGAATCAAGAACCGTCAATGCATCAACAGCTAATATACAATGAAACAAGAATTGATATTTCCAATCTGATTAAGCAAGCTCTTTGGGACAATGAAATAAACCGAATGGTCAAGGAGATGGAAACGGAATACCCCTGCATTCTGGGGTGTAGCTGCTGTGATTTCCGATATCAACGCTATGTGGAATGGAATATTACAAATTCAATAAGAAATTTTCAAAAAATGAAACTTTTAAGAAAATAAATGTATTTTATTTTTGTTTGTTTTGATAGTTTTAGTGTTGGTAATAAATGTCTTTGTATTTTATTTTGTTTGTTTTGTTATTTTTTTTTGGTAATAATAATAATAAATGTTTTTGTAGTAATAGTTTTATTTTGATGGTGGTAACAATAATAAAAATAGTAATTTTATTAGTATAGTAATAATAGTAATAATAATTATAATAATAATAATAATAAAAATAATAATAATATTGATAATAATAATAATAATAATAATAATAACAATAATAATAATATTGATAATAATAAAACACGTGATATTAATAATACATTTTATATATATATATATATATATATATATATATATATATATATATATATAAACTCAATGGGTTAATTTACATACAGTTTTCCAATCACGCACTTATCTTGCAATTATCATGCACTTATCATGCATTGTCTTTGTGAACATGCATGATTCTGATTGGCTAATCATTATCTGTCAAGGGTATAAAAGTGCGTCACCACCTTATAAAGATCATAAATCAAACATGACCAAGAAAATAAGTGCCCAACCAGTTCAGATGTTCCACAATTATAAAATGTATTTTTTAAAGGAGCCTATAAATATGCAATTGGCAAATCCAGTCAAACTCAATGAAACGCAATTTCAATCTCTTGCTGGTACTCTCTCAATGTTAGATATCAAGGATATTGATAATACATTCAAAAAGATCAATTCCAATTTAAAATGCAATGAAAATGCTTTCTTTACGAGTCAATATACCAGATATTATGATGCATTTACAGAAATTGGATTCAAAGAACAGGAAAACTGGTATATAACAATAACAATTTAAGGATATAAAGCTGATCAAAACGATGTGCTTTCTCCAATCTGGAAAATTGTTACTGCTAGACTTTCACAGTTATTTTAATGTATAGTGTTTAGTGTTTAATAAATGTATTTATGTTTTCTTTGTTATTCTATAAACAAAATTATAAGTAGTTTTAAAATAGTTTTAAAAATGATGTCTGAAAATGGTAAAATATAAAATATAAAATAATCAATTAATTTCGTTTAGAATATTTAATAAACTTTTTGTTTGATAAACTCGAAGAAATAATCGGTGTAAAAATTAGAGATATGTTGACTCTAGTTGAAGCATTGAGTAAAGAAGATTTGAGTTGTGATTCTGGATGTCAGAGTGATGATACTGAAATTGTTAATGATGGAGAAATTAATACTGAAATTATTAATGATTCTGAAGAAATTATTGATGATAATGTTAATGTTGAAGAAAATAATAATGATACTGAAGATACTACCGAAATTACTAAAGATGAGCCGACCGAATTTAAGAATTGTATTGACCATGTTATGGAAAATATTATGAAAGAATATTGTGGTGATGAAGACTGTTCGTGTAATAATCAATAAATCTTTAAAAATGTAGTTTTTTATTAATAATAATAATAACAAAGAAATATTTATTAAAATCCACTATAAACTTTGTTACATAAATATAAAACAGATGCTCCAATGATTAGTTTTAATAAAAATTTGCAATTTTCGATATAAATATCAGAGCGTTTGGCTTCTGCTGCAACTTGAATAATCGCTGTCCATCCACCGTTTGTTACTACGCACGGGTCAATTTTTGTTTCTATTACCTAAATAATGATAAATTAATAACAATATAAAGTAATATACCTCTATAGACAATTGGAAATAATTTTCATAGTCGAACCCAGATTTTAATATAATGTGTTTCATATACATTAATCCTACTATTATTCGCATTCATTTATTATTTTCATCGAACATGTAACTAAATATCGATTGGAATGCCTTCTTTCTCTTCAATGTTGGCAAATTGAGAATTTTTTCATAATCAAATGGTATGTCTTCAACAATTTTCTCGGTACGGTTTACCATAAATTTCATGTTTTTAATGATTTCATCTTCTTCACTATTATTAGAGACCAGCTCATTCAATAAAGTTATAAAAAATTTAGTTTCTGACATTTTATAAAAATATTTGAAAGTGTAAGCGTATTTATACTATATTCGACTAATCAGAATCATGCAATACTAAGAAAATATGTAAAAATATATAATGGAAATGGCAATGATTATTTGTTGGCACTGTTAACTTCTTTAAAGCTGTTGCCGCCACTGTTAACTGGGTGTTGTAATTTCATTATACGATTGAACTGATCAGTTGTTTTATTAGAATTATACTATATTGAACTTGATTCATCATTTTTTCATTAAGTTTATGATTTTCTTTCAATTCTAATATTGATTTTCTTAATTCATTTTTGATAATACCAATGGTCTTATTTAAATATATATTATCATCATATAAGTCGTTTTTAGCTCTTTTTAAAGTTTCATATGTATGTTCAAATCGGAATTCTAAATTACTCATTCTTTCAGATAATCTTTTGACTGGAGTTTTCAAATATCTAGGCCTATCTATCATATACAAAATATCCATCAATACTGCTGTATTAGGACATACACATCTTGTTGAATTTTTACCTTGAACGGTTACAACAATTGAGTTGACCATATTAAAAACTAATAATATTATTAAAATTTCTTTAATCATTTTCAAATCTATATAAATCAATATTTATTGTTTATAGCTAAAGATTTGTGTGTGTGTGTGTCTAAATTAGTATAAAAGTAATTGATATTTCAATTTTTTTATCATTAAAATGATTGTACCGAGTGCAGTTCAAGCTATGAATGAAATTAAACATTATGGTAATTTATTATTACTATTACTATTATTACTTGTTTTTAGATGATTATTTTAAAGTTATTAAAGAACGTCTGGAATTCTATTATCCAGAAATACATGGAATCATGGATAAGCCAGCATCAATAATTCCAGACTTGATATTCAATCATACATCAATATAGATATTTACTGTAATCGATGAGTTCCTATGGGATATCGAACAAAACAATTTGTCAAAAGATATGGAACCCGAATACCCTTGTGGTGATGGATGTCATTGCTGCGCTGCCAGATATCGGAAGTATGTGGAATGGGCTTTGAATAAAGCTCTTAGACAAATACTACTATAGTAGAATTATCTCTTTATAATAAATTTGTTGTATATGTCTTGGTTTTCATTATATAGTAATAATGTTAATAATAATAATAATAATAATAATAATAATAATAATAATAATTAAAGTTTTTATAAGTATTAATAAAATTTTTATAAGTAATAATAGAATAATAAAAAGTAATAATAATATTAATAATAATAAAATAATTTACAAAATATATACTACTTATTTTTATAAGTAGTAAATTAAAATTTAAAAATGTTTAAAAATATTATGACCTTGAGAAAATTTGAATGACCTTGAAAAATTTTGATGAGTCATCCAATGACCTTGAATGAGTCATGGTCTTTGTTTAAATGACCTTGGAAAATTTGATGACTCATCCAATGACCTTGAATGAGTCATTGTCTTTGTTCTAAAAAATTTGTACTTTTAAACTTTGGAAAAAAATTTTTGCCGGGGGGTATGTGAGCTAGATGGCCTTTGAGCTAAAGGGCCGGTATCCCACTACTATTGTTCTTCATATACACTATTGATATTTGTTACATATGGTTCTTGTGTATATTGAGGAATATGTTAGTATCCAACCGAGTCACCTGCAAAAAGAATGTGTCGGGACAGTTGTGGTGAATGCATGTTTTAACTTACTTATGATTCGAATACAAAAGGGATAAAAAAAATTAACAATTTAATAATTACTTTAATTATAATGTAAAGAACAAATGTTCAAGAAAAATGTAACCCGAAATTTGGATATAGGAACTATTAATAGATAGTTTCTGGAATTACAAATTCTCTTCTTTTATTCAGATTTATTCTTTATATCTCTCGGGTATTTGGGTAATTGTTGGAAATGTTAAATACTGGAACGATTAATAGATGGTTTCTGGAATTATTATTTTATTCAGATTAATTCTTTAGATCTCTCGGGTATTTTAATAGTCGCCAAAAATATTAATAAAATTTCTAATTTTTAGTCTGTTGGTTTTTTAATTTTTTGACTTAAATTTCCAATTTCAAAATTTCAAAATTTTTATGGAAAATTGATTAATTAATTTAATAATAAATTAATTTTACTCCATCACAATATTATTCTCAACATTATTTAAATCGAATACTCATACTTTCTCAAACATGGATTCTTTGGATTCTAAATAAATTTACTGTAATGCCTGAAACATTTTATCTAACTTTACTAAAATTTAATTATTTAAAATTAAATTACAAATACACTATTAAAAATAACAAATATTTAATTTGGTTAAAATATTCTCAATTTCTAACTAAACTCAACATTGTTATCATCAAGAATTACCGCGTACATTCATGTTAGATACAATATCAACGCAAATAATTATTAGAGATTTGTACAATTAGCGTGGTTATATATATATATATATATATATATATATATATATATATATGTTTCATTTGAAATCCAATCGATTTTATTGGTTGAAAATATTAATTTGCCAGTATAAATGCGATGACAAAACTTCATCATCATTATTTCAACTTGCAATACCTTTAATTATATATTTTAATGTTTAATTGATATTTTTCTGAAAATCTTTTTATATTAATAATTTTTTTATTACTTATAAATACAGGAAACTCTTATAATACAGGACTTATATTAATAAAGTTTCTAGCTATAATTGTTTACTTTCTTTTAATAATTGTTGTAAATGAATCATTTTTAAATTTTTTTCCCGATTTAATATTCACTGAAAAAACCAGGTGAATAATTTTAAACTATAAATTATAAATATATTAATCCTTAAGATATCACCATGTCAAAAGCTAAGAAATCAAGATTATACAATGAGGAATGGCTTTTCAAGTATGAAGTTATTGAAGCAGACAATAAAGCATGTGTCTGACGTGCAAAGAAAGTATTACTGTTGGTAGTTACAACATAAAGCGACATTATTAAACGATGCATCAAAATCTCATTTCATTGAAAGAAGCAGAGAGAAAGAATATTTTTCACAACAATTAAATCAATATAAATCCCAAACAAGTGCTTTTAAATCTTTTTATTGCCTAAAAAAAACATCACATGTGCTACATTTCAACTGTCACATTGTATTGCACGACATGGAAAAAATCTTTCTGAAGGAGAGTTTTATAAAAGAGCATTATTGGAATGTAGCGAATCTTTATTTGCTGATTTTGAGGAAAAAGATGGCATTATTAAAAGAATAAAAGAAATACAAGCCAGTCGAAACACAGTTAAAGATCGCATATTAGCTTTGGACGAAAATACCTCGACTAATTTAATTTGTGATTTAAACAGCACCGGAATGTACTCAATTTCTTTGGACGAGAGTGCAGATATAACAGGTCAAGTTATTATTAGATTTAAATCAGGGAATATTATAAAGGAAGAATTGATCAAATTGATGAATTTAACAGGAAAAACTACCGGTGCTGAAATTATGAAGGAGTTTACGTTAAACATTGACTATTGATTTAAAGAAGATTGTGTTTGTAACGACTGTAACGAAAATATAAAATCATTTATGATAAAAATCGATATATTCATTATTGTTTTAAATTTGAAAACAATGAAATATTTTCCATGTTTAACGAAATATTTTGAAATTGGTGTTAATTTAAAAACCAATGCTAAAGCAATTAAACAGTATTTATCGTGTTTAGAAGAAATAAAGATAGGTTTTTCAGAAAGGTTTAATCAATTTAAACAACTGGAAACAACTATTAGATTTGTTATATCTCTCACTTAATTATATATAAATCTTTAGAATTGAATTTCTTTAATTGGTTAAATATTGATACTTAACTTAGAATATTATTTCTTTAATAATAATTTTTAATACTCTTTGTAGTATCGTTAGGCATATAAATATTTTTTTGTTTGTAAAGTAAGATTTATGTTCTGTTAAGTGTTTTATCTCCTTTTTTCAATCAATCCATTTCCATTATTTGTAAGTACGATTCAATATTGCATCGATTGTTACAAAATTCTACATTTTGACGAATTTTCATTTATATATTTTGCCTTTAGTCTATTTTTATCATTCTATATTCTTGTCAGGTTTTCCTAGAAATTTTTATTCTTCAATATAAATATTTTTTTCCATTACATTTACTTATTTCCCAGGACCAGCTACACACTCCACTAAGGGTTTGGCGATATAAGGATATAAGGGTAAGAACTGAACAGTTCAGATAATTGCCCAACCACGGCTTCACTTATAAAGGTTTGGATGATGAGGACAAGCCCATCACCACATTTATCTTAAATAAATTCTTTGAAACAGGGCCTAGGAAATATAGGGTAAATGTGCTGGGCACTGATGGGTAATAAAAATGTCAAACCTGTCTAAGGGTAATTACTTCCCACCCAGCGCCTGCATAAGAAATTTAACCGCTAGTCACCCGCCAAAATTGATGTTGGTACTGTGAACTAGTGGCTGAATATTATCAAAGGGTGAGCCTCTTTTCAAAGACTGCCAATGCCCTAATACTCATATGGGTTCACGAGCTGTCGTAGAAGACATCGTGCTCTAATTCTATTGGTCCCCGTCTCAACTCGTTAACTGTTTTAACATTTTAAATATTTAACTCAACTATTTTAACATTTAAATACTTAACTGTTTCAAATTATTTTTATCGCCAAGATCAAAATTAAACACAAATACAATTCTTATTTAACTCAACAAGTAAACACAATATTAAAGTGTTTATCACAATAAATACAATTTTTAAGTGTTTATCACGATGTTATCCGCGTGATATTTAGAAACCGTTCGCGTTTAGGATATGACCTACCATGCGGGCTTTGTGGAGCTTGAATAATCGCTAACGTTCCTTCATGCCAGGCCGATTTCTTTTTCGATTTCGCTTCGTCACTTCCTCTGGCAAACGTGAGGGTCCTGGAGTGACTCCGATATCTTTTCCGGATATATTTCTAATCACTATTGCCTCTTGTTCGGCCGATAGTGATGCTCCTTTGAACGAGACCGGTGTGAATCCTCTCCAGCTCCTGGGCATTTTGCTCGGCTTGCCTCAGGGCTTCATCCTTTTGTGCCAGCTTGGTTTTTAGTCTTTCTATTTCTGATTTTAGTTTAGATACTGCTTCTGGACGGAGCCAGGTTTGCTCTAGGTGGCGGCACTTGCGCGCCATTGTTTCCGCCCTTTGACTCTGGATCATCGCTTCATGATGATACTCAGCGACGTCTCTCCTGAATTTTTCGATCAATCTCCGGTTCGATTCCACTAGAAGAAAACGAATTGATAATTCCTACCTCTATGGATAATTGGTTATAAAAATTTTATTCAAAATAAAATTATTTAGGTTCATTTATAGGTTTACGGTGGCACTCGTTTCAGGGATTTAATTATGCTATCTGGATGAGGGAAGAGATGAGGGCACGTGCATTTTATTTACCTTATTAGTTTGGAGAAAGTATCTACAACAGTGCTCATAGACGCGGAACCGGCCAACGCAGTAGGAACACTGTTGGGGACATCTCCTATTCCCACTAGGTCAAAATGATATCGAGAACTATGGCAATGCGGTTATTAATTACTTAGATGTTGATCCTTACATTCATATCAATAATAATAAAATAATAATAATAATATTAACAATAATCATAATAACAATAATAATTATTTTCATAATAATTATAGGTGCATTAATGATGATAATAATAATAAAGTTAATATCAATAATCCTGAGTTTTAAAATGTTAAAAAAAATTGTCTCTAATTTTCCTAAGAAGAACTATACTTTAATTCTTAAAATATTTATTTATTGACGTTAAAAAATAAAATTAATTAATTTAATTGATTATATAGGAAATTATAAAATTTTAACTTATATAATGTAATTAACCTTAGTGTAAGTAAAACTTCTTATTGTACATTACCAGTTCTCATCTTAACTCTTCAAAAATCAAGGATTTAGAAGGTATTTAAACATATATCACATTACCTAAATTTATTCCATTTTGCTTGCCATTTATTACCATGGCAACTTATTAAAGGATTTCCAATTCCTATCATAAAAATAAGTATCAATTTTTTGATACTTTTTACCTAACATTTTTTGCATTTTAGACTTCCCAGAGAAGACAAGACTGATTGGCTAACTTCCATCAACGTGGACATTTCTTAGGAGGTTCATGGGTTAATTTAATGTTGATTTTATCAATTTTTAATTTCAGGACTCTCAGATTTACCCTAATTACAATCTCAAATGAAAATTTCCTATTGAAACATTTTAATTTTTTGATAATAAAATGTTTCTCAATGGTGATTATATTTGTTTTTTATATTTACTTTCGAAATTTAGTAAAAGGTAAACTTAACGTAACCTATAAAATAGTAATAATATTAGTAATACCAGTAATGATTTTAGGAAGGCTATAGTAATATTAATAATACTGATAATAGAAATGTTAAAAACAACCGACAACGCTAATAATAATAATAATATAATAATAATAATAATAATAATAATAATAATAATAATAATAATAATAATAATAATAATAATAATAATAATAATAATAATAATAATAATACATTAGTAATGACCATAATAGTGATAATAATTTTAAAAATAGTGATAATGATGATATTAATATAATAATGTTAATAATAGTGATATCAATAAGGGTTACAATAGTAATTATGTGATATCAATAGTAGTACTATTAATAATAAAAGTTCTGATGATAATAATAACAATAATGAAGTTGTAATAATACTATTAATAATAATGATACCAAATATCAATCAGTAATAATAATGATAATAATAACGAAATTAACACTACACTAATAATAATAATCAATTGTAATAATAATAATAGAAATAAGAATATTAATAATAAAAATAATAATAATAATAATAGTAGAAATAATAATATTGATAACAACAATGATAATAACAATAGCGCTAGTATTAATAGTAATAATAATATTAAAGATGATACTGGTCATAATAACGTTAATAACAATAATAATGATAATATACATATTTATAATAGTAATCATGATGTTAATATGGATAATAATAACAATAATAATAATACTAATAATAATAATAATAATAATAATAATAATAATAATAATAATAATAATAATAATAATAATAGCGAGGGTAATAATAATAGTATTAATAATAATAATTATAATAATAATATAAACGATGAGGTTTTTAACATTAAGAACATTAACGATGATAATGACGCCGGGGGATCCTAATAAAGATAAATTGGGTTTATAAGAACTATATAGGGCTTGACTGTAATATTCGTGGTATGGTAAGGGCAATTAGGAAATGATAAAATAATAATAGTAATACCATTGACAATAATAATAATATCAACACTGATGATAATAATAATAATAATAATGGTATTAATAATAATTTTTATGAAAGTTTAAGGTAACGCTTTAATACTGATATAAAATTAAAATAAGATGGGTCTAATTGAGGCGGTTTGTATTTCGACCCCCACTGCAAAGGTAAAGAGAAAATTTCCAAATTAGCATTAATTTCGGTCATTTGGGTTAATAGTGAATTATAACCATAGGAATAGGGACTGAGTTAAAAAAAATTTTAATAACAAATATAAAGTATTCGGTAGTAGCAAAAGTAGTTATATTAATAACATTCCCAAAAATAAAATGCAATTTATATTTACAAAAGTAATTTCATAATCATAATAATTAGAATAAAATTAAAATGAAAAGTAAAATAAGGTAAAATTATATAAAATTACATAAAATTAAAAAAAAATAAGATTTATAATTCCGAACCTAACAATAATAAACTCCAAATTAATGTAGAATTATGACTATGAAATTAAATTCGATAACAATTATAATAATAGTATTAAAATAATAATAATAATAATAATAATAATAATAATAATAATAATAATAATAATAATAATAATAATAATAATAATAATAATAATAATAATAATAATAATAATAATAATAATAATAATAATAATAATAATTATAATAATAATAATAATAATAATAATAATAATAATAATAATAATAATAATAATAATACTAATAATAATAATAATAATAATAATAATAATAATAATAATAACAATATAGTAGTTCTAATGCGATAATTGTCGAACTTATACGCCTAAAGCTTACTTTCGAACAATTTTCATACTAACTATTGTCGTTTATAGTCGATTTCAAATTGACAATTTTTGATATTTCCGAAAATCAAAATGACTTTGGTATCTCATTAACCGTAATTCGTGTAAAAAGTAGTTTTGCTCGTTCTAACATATATCCTAAATTCAATTTTCAGTTTACGTTTAGTTGTGTCATTCGTATTCATCAACTCCTCTATATATTTTTCGTATTGTCGTTTGTTGTCCTTTATATTTAGACCTTTCCCAGGACCTCAACACTACTCTTTCGAGGGTTGGGCGATAGGATTTAGGAAGAAAGAATACTGAGCGGTTCCAGCTACTGCCTTCACCGCGGGTTCCCCGCTAACCACCGGTTCGATCCGGAGTAACAAAAATCTCATTTTATTCAGTTGTATGCGTGTAGGTTATAGTCTGAGGCAAATTTCGGTTTTTAGGTTGGACTTTCATTTTAAACTTCGTGATGGAGGCTCGAAAATAAGGACATCCTAAATGGAATTACCGTAATATACAAAAAATAATAAAATAATAAAAAAAAATTTTAAGCTAAACTTTATTTTTCAAAATAAACCCTGTTAAAAAAATTAAATAAGATTTCCCATAAAAATTAAATAAAAATAATAACATTATAATAATACCAAAACAAATTTACTTTGTTTCCCTTCGTTCCAACAATGTAAAGAATATAAAATGGTTTTCAAATTCACGTAAAATAAAGTTAGTTTTCAATAGAGAGAGTAATAAGTAAGTAATAAAAAGTAGTACTAAGAAGTATTGAGAAGTGATTTTTGCTCGACCAGCATCGCCTTATATATCACGATTGTTCGAGTGTGTGTTTTGATATTCTGTAAAAAGTGGAATTTTCCAGAATATTCCAAAATTAAAAATTTTTAATTCCTTTTGATTTAAAATAAAATTTTTACATATTTTTGTATAAAAATTTTATTTAATTTTTATTTATTTTATTTTTCTTTACATTTTCCATTTTTTTTCTAAATTTAAGTTTTCCGCTAAAAAACACACAGGCGTTACCGTGCTGGTCAAACAAATATGGGCTTAATCAGTTTTTGCCCAAAAAATGTATGTGCTAAAGAGCGAATTTAAGCAAACAGACAATACAAGCCAAATCCTCAAAGTCTAACGAGCAGTCCAGGGCAAGCCTTCAAGCCAATCCCCAACATGAAAAAACAATATTAATAATTTTTGTGATTTAAGTAATCTTCGTATTAAGACAATTATTTTATTCGAACAATTATTATGTGTGGTGTTTTATTATTTTATTCGAACAATTATTATGAGTGGTTGTTTTATTATTCAAACAATTATTATGTGTAATACAATTTATAATATAAATGTTTTTATTATTAATTTTAATTAACGATCAAAGGGAATATACAAATAAAAATCTTACATTTCTTTCAATAAACAGTTCCTAAATGAATTAAATAATTTCTTTCAACGAACAATTCCTAAAAAAATAATAGAGAATTTCCTTAGATAAAATAAATGAAATTAAATGAATAGCAAATAATCATTTTTTTATAAAATAAATAAATATTTTAAAAAATTAGAAAAAATTTAGTATAAATAGCGGAGAAATTTTAGTAGAAATCGACCAAAAAAATTCTTATCCAAGAAAACAGTCTTGCAAAGTAAATCTCTACAAAACTTTAAAATAAAACACACAAAAACGTCTACATATATTTTTTACACGTATAATACAGCATACATTAACATACATAATAACACCCACATAGCACCGTATTGAAAAATGTAAGATTTTGAAGTTAAAATTTTATTTGTACCAAATACGTTGATTGGTAAATTTTTATAGTAAAATTTTTGAGTACATAACAATAATTTACCAATAATTTGATCATAAAGGGGGGCATAACCACTTTCCAGCAAAAATTAATTATGAAACGCAAAATTTAAAAAATAAGTTAGTCATCAAAAAAATGCCAATTTAACTAGAATTGACGAAGGCGTCATTTTATTTTTCATTTGATCTAATAAAACAAAATTAAGTGTATATATAATTTTTGAATTTCGATTTTTAACTATTTGTTTTTATTATTAATTTTTAAATTTTTTATAAAGCCAAATTATTAATTTAATACTAATAGTTCAATAAAAGTTTGTTTTTTTGATTATACTACTACAATTTTTATTTAAATTTCTAAACACATTGTTTTATTTTTTAATAGTACGTCTATTTGGTGGCTGGACAAAATGTCATGGACAAAATGGCATGGACAAAATGTCACGGGGACAAAATGTCAGCGGACAAAATGTCACAGACAAAATATATTTATTAAAATTAAGTCTTAATGTAATTTATTATTGTAATAATATTTAGCCTATATCAATAATAGTCTGAGATATTCAGTAATTATTATTATTATTATTATTATTATTATTATTATTATTATTATTATTATTATTATTATTATTATTATTATTATTAATATTTTATTTTTAATTGTTATTATTTTTATTATTATTATTATTATAATTATTTTATTTTTATTATTTTTATTATTATTTTATTTATTATTATTATTATTGTTATTATTATTATTATTAAATATTATTATTATTATTATTGTTATTGTTATTATTATTATTATTATTATTATTATTATTATTATTATTTTTATTATTATTATTATTTTTATTATTATTATTATAATTATTTTATTGTTATTATTATTATTATTATTATTACTAATATTTTATTTTTATTATTATTATTTTTATTATTATTATTATTATTATTATTATTGTTATTATTATAATAATAATTATTATTATTATTATTATTATTATTATTATTATTAAATATTATTATTATTATTGTTATTATTATTATTAATATTAATATTATTATTATTATTATTATTGTTATTATTATTATTATTATTATTATTATTATTAAATATTATTATTATTATTGCTATTATTATTATTATTAATATTATTATTATTGTTGGGTTTTGGATTATTTCAAGTCGGTTCTCTCTGACTCCTGGTGTTCTTTAAATTAAAACAATGAACGACCCAACGTATATTGAAACAACAGGTTCACAAATTATTATCACGCTACAATGACCAATCAAAGTTTATACGATTCTCTGCTCGGCGTTGATGCTTTGCAAACAAACGATATTCACCTTTTGATCCTTTAGTTCTGTTGACTCTCGTTTTCCTCGGTTTCTGTTTGGTTTGATCCCTTTTCGCCTTTCCGTATTCTTAATTCTATTTCTTCTTTTCCCTACTTCCCTAATTCGTTTACCACTTTTCCTACAGTCTGATTCTTCGAACCCTAGCTGAGGCAGAATGCCGATTTTCTCTGATTTTCCCTTTGCTTATATACTCCTCGAAATCAGGATGACAAATGGTTATTGCCGAGCCAATCTTTCGTTTGACATTTTCTCCTACGTGTTTGCTTCGGCTGTCATCCATAATGGTCCAACGAATCCAGATAATTAATGGCCCTACCGGTCTTCCTACGCGCGCTATCTTCTCCTTACTCTTTTCCATTAATCATTGTGTCAAGCTAATGGGCCCAAATCTTCCTTTTGTTTGCCTTTCTTCTTGTTTACCCAGCTCGGGTTTCCTTCATCTCTCGGGTTCTCCATTGGCTCGGGTTTCCCATTAGCTCGGGTTTTCCATTAGCCAATTAATTAATTAATTAACGTTTTCTGTTTTCATACATTTGAATGTTTTTCAACCCTTTCTAACCCTTTTCTGATAAATCCCTAACCGTCATCTTGTTGACCATTAGCTAATCTATAACTGTCCCGTTTTTCCCATTCGATTTCGATGATTTTTCCCTTTATTGATTTTTCTCGGATTTCCGGATTCTCGCCTTTCGTAATTGCTTTTTGCATTTTCTAATACTGTTTCCATCGCACTTTCATTTACTATTAATTCTGTGCACGATCCCGCTTTTATTTGCCTTTTTTCTTCGCTTACTTTCCATTTGAATTATTATCCTAAATTTTATTTAAATTTTTAATTTTAATTTACAGACCTCAACATATCTCCCCCCTTAAAAAATTTTTTTCGTCCTCGAAATCTATGTTTTGCTGTGATTATGTATTATTTTTATTATTATTATAATTTTGATGGCGCATAGCGTATCAATAAATTTTAATCTTTTCAAGACCAAATGAAATGAAGGCTTAAGTTTGACTCATATCTGTTTTAATTTTTGACAACTTTCAAACTTTAATGTAGAAAAATTATCCAATATTTTGTTACTCTAAAATTGTTTTGTTAATTAAAAATTAACTAAAAATTGATGTTTTATGAATCGAAAACCGAAGTTTAAAGTTTTTAATAGTGCAAAATTTTTAATATCTAGCTGATCATGTTTAATATCAGATAATTGAGTTGTTTTTATTGATTTCATTTTCATGTATGAACCATTTTGATTGTATAAATATGTTAGTGCAAAGTTTGACTTAAATCGAAATAAATAAAAATTAAATTTTGAAAATATTATAAATAAGTTTCCATTAAAAGTAAAAAGAATTCCATTTGCATTGACTTACTAAATTTATTATATTAAATTTATAAAACATTTTACCTTTTACAAGATAGATTAAGAACTACTGATTTATGAACAATAACAATAACAACAACAACAACAACGATGGTAATAATAATAATCATAATCATAATAATTAATTCTATTTAAATTTAAAAAATTCAAAATATTGAATATTAGAAAATGTCAAACAAAAAAGAAAATGAATTTCACGAAAATTATCAAAATAATAATACCATTGAGAATAAATATTATCTTTTGTAAAAATCGTCATCAGAAAAAAAAGTCGATGGAAATAGCGATTCTGTTCACATTATTTATGTCGGTCTAATAGTCTTAATTACCGCAGTAATATTGGTTGCTAGGCCACAGCAGAAATCAATATTGGGGCAAGGAGAAATTATCCTTGGCACAGGTGTAGAAATATCAATTTTTATTTTTCTCAATGGATTTTATGAATTCAAAATTTACAGTTTTGCTTTCTATTTAATTTAACTATTAAAATATATTGCTATTCTCTAATAATAAAATCTCGTGATTGAATAATCGAAAAATATCAAATAAATAAAACGGAAAATACTGACATCATTTATCATTCTATTATTATTCTAGGGAAAACAATCAATAAATAGATAAAAAAAAATCTCAGTTCGATTAATTAGCAGACTTTGGGGTAATAATAAAATGTAAATATTGAAAGCGGGATAGAAAAACTCATTTATCATTCCATTATTACTTTAGGCAAAATAATCAATAAATAGATAAAAAAATCTCAGTTCGATTAATTACCAGACTTTGGGGTAATAATAAAATGTAAATATTGAAAGCGGGATAGAAAAACTAATACAAAGTTCATCATCCAATTAAATCTTACATACAAATTTAGAAATTATTTTGTGGCAAGTAAACACTATATAAGGAAGTGTACAGAATCGAAATATTAGTTCATTAACAAATTTGATCGAATTTTAAATCATGCCTCACAAGAGTAAAATTAATATTAATTTTTCTTTAGCTATATTTTTAAAACATTTATTTAATTTAGAAATAGATGAAGCCAAATCGAAACTAAAGTCAGCCAAAGTCATTTTCGTTTTGGGTTAGTTTTTAGACTTGAAATTATTTGGAATTAATTCGTCTTTAATTTTTTATAAATTTCACAGTTTCAAATTTAAATTGTTAATATGGTCCGGGAAGTGGAAAAGGAAGGTGTGCGGTTGCTATGTGCTGCTATGTGTTGCTATAGTCGTGTTGTAAAGACGATCAATTAATTGATTTTTAAAAATAAATTTCGTTAATATTAATCAAATCTAGGTGGTCCGGGAAGTGGAAAAGGAACCCAATGTGAAAAAATAGTTAATAAATATGGTTTTAATCATTTGTCCAGCGGTGACTTATTACGAGAAGAAGTAGAATCAGGCTCAGAAAGAGGAAATAAACTTAAAGAAATAATGGAAAAAGGAGAACTTGTTTCATTAGTAAGATATTTAATTTAATTTATGATTCTTAATGGAAAAAGGAGAACTTGTTTCATTAGTAAGATATTTAATTTAATTTATGATTCTAACTTATTGTATTAATTCTAATAAATTACAATTTAAGTCTTGAGTAATATTATTCGCTGCAATATTAGTTTAAATTCTTTACTTTTAGAAATTTCAGCTTAGATTTTGTTCAGTTTTTTAAATATTTTTTTGGACGATTTAAAACATTTATAAACAATGTATATTGTACGGTAATACTTTTATACTGAAAATGTCAGTTACTTTGTTGTTAGTGGCATACCTAGAGTAAATGACGCCTATGGCAAACACCGATTTTGCGCCCTCTCCGATGATAGGTTACTTACGTTTTATTTTCTAAAAAATACTTTAGAATTGGGTAAAATAATCACACAAGTTAAATATATTAACACTTTATTACAAATTTATCTTTCTTGCTTTAGATGACGCAAATTGTTTAATTGCATTTCTATTTTTTTCTTTCATCATTATTACCATTATTATTAATATTATGATTTAAAAATAATTTTTGTTATTAATAACTTATTGGTTTATTTCGCTCGCAGCATGGTAAAAAGTTAATCTCCCCCGCACCGACCGACTCATGATATCACTTTGTTTACTCAGCCTGATAAGGTATCTGCGATGAACATTAATATTCCGAATGAATTTTTACTTATCCTGCGGTTTTTGACGTAGCCGATACTGATAGGCTCTATAATTAATTACCCTGTGGTTTCTTAACGTAGCCCGTGCTGATAAGCTTTCTAATTAATTACCCTGTGGTTTGTTAGCGTAGCCTGTACTGATAAGCGTTCTATATAAGTGTCTGCTTTACCACTTTTCGTTAGTTTTGTCTTGCCAATCTTGAAGTAAGCATTTTATATTTTATTTTCTTTTTCATATTTTTTTTTTTTGAATTTTAGTAACGCCATCCCTCAATTACTATGGACGTAAGTGATTACTTGTCTTTTGTTATTTTTTGTTTTTGTGATTCTTTTTACCATGCTGTCCTCAACTACCCTCATAGTAACCGAACACTTGCAATCGCTGTCCAGGGTAGCCAAACCCCGGTGATTGCAAGTGCTCGTGTTGCTTATTAAATTAACTTATTGATGCTTATTAAATTAACTTATTTACTGTTTAATTTTAGTTCGTTAATTTGTTTATGCAACTACCTATACCACACTCATGTGTTGGGTCATATATTTTTGATTTTCTGATTTTGTATTTATACTAAAAGCAAACCTCTAATTACAGCTACTCGTATTTTTCTGACAATTTTAGCCGTATTTATACTTATTAATTTATTACGTAATTCTTAAAATCAATTACTTCCCTGCACTAATTATTTGTCGAGGGCGCCATGGTACGGAGTTTTACACAGTATTTATTTCATTTTTCTTTTCAACCCTTACTATTTTAGGCTGTCCAGAACCTAAGTTTGAGCATCTCGATGTTATGCAATGGTTATTTGACTGCCATACTACCAGGTTTTTTTAATTTCTTTTCAGGGTCCCTTTGCCACCGCGCCGAAAGGGATTGAAACGTACCTTTGCCTGTGTGGATACAGGCAGTAGGTTTGAAAGACGCCCGCCTTGCAATGTACGCAGGGAATGGGACTGTGGCATCCAAAGTCCCGTTCTGTTGGACTCTGATGACGAATAAAACTTTGAATAAATGTTCAGCATACCTTTGTTTTTAATTTATGCTAGAAAGTGTGGGTAATTGTGTCCCTCTTCGCGATTAGTCTTTGTTACTACTATTGTGAAATTATTCCTTACTTATTTATAATTTTGTTCTCTAGCCCCAGTAGGTTACCCATTGTTATATAGTTATGCTAATTCATTCATTACTACTCAGCCCTTTAATATTATTTATTTCTAATGTTCATTTAAGGTATCATTTCATTATTTGCAACATTTATTTGAGTTATTCTATTTGCTTTTGTTCATTTTTATCTATTATTCATTTATTTAATTTATCACTTTTTTAATTATTTATTTATATCAATTTGTCTATTCATTTGATTATTTACTTGGTAATTTACTTATTTTTTTTTTTATTTAAACTATTATTTATCACTGCCAATTATTTCTTTATATCAATTTGTTTATTTATTTGATTATTTGTTAATTTACTTATATTTATTTACTATTATTTTTTTTTCTCGAGGACGAAAAAACACTAACTGGGTCCGTTTAAATAATTAATTTTTTAGTCTAATTGATTTATCTCACCATCGTCTTCCG
>CM039680.1:227652768-227702768 GCA_022537955.1 Schmidtea mediterranea
TAAACAAAGTTAATAAAAAGAGCGAACGGATAATATCACAATCACTAACCTGTACCCGATGAACATTGCATTTAATAATGTTGATCGATTTTGATAAAAGACTAAACAATGAAAGAATATATGAAACCTATCTATGAGATTAGAAAATAACAAATTTGGGAAAAAGCTGAACAAGCTATGGAAAAGTCCGAAAAAATGAAGACGAATTGCAACACAATGAAGAGCGACTAAGCTTATGTGGAGTGTTATGCGGCAAAACAGAGGAAGCACGAGTAATGGTGATACCTGCGGACACCTGAGTTATTTGTCATGGTATGCGCACAAGATCGCCTGTATGTTATGCCAGCGAAAGATAAGGAAAGCTAACGGTTTACTTTCCATGAATTTTAATATGAAGTGAAATAAATGTGTATTATAGCGATTACCTGAATATTATGAGATGAAGTATGCCGATGTTATAATAGTAAACCACCTGATAACGATAAACAAAGGTAATAGACCGAAACATAAAGCCAATAGGAAATAATCAAACACATGCACAGAGACCCACAAAATATGACGAAAAATTTCACAACCGAGTTTTCCTAGTGTATAATCCCTTTTGTTTTTTGAACATTATATTACTTGATATTATTTTTTATTGAGATAGACGAGGAAAAATGGTTTTAAACTGAGCTATCTAATGATAGTACGCTCACCAGAGGGAAACCCTGATCAACCCTACTGAGAAAGGAACTGGTAGCCAACAGTCGCGTATTGTCAGCAAGTAACCGGCGAAGATGATCACCTCTTTTGGGGAGCTTGTTGATTGCGATTACCACAAAATTTGAAGGGGAGTGAAGAGAAGACCGAAGGTGAGAAGAAGAGGTACACGGAAACAGAATTAATAGAAACTTAAGTAAAGTACCTAGGAGATGACTTCTTTTTCCCTAGGCTGGTGGTTGAGGCACCAAGACAGCTACGGACTGTCGGCCTCAGGTTGTTATCAGCCAAGGACTGATGACCTGAGCCGTTTCGATACAAAAACCGGATCACACACCGAGTATTCGGACGATTCTTTTTTTCGCTGGGACGGAGGCACTCGATACAACAACCCGGATCCCAACCGAGTATCGGGGCCAACGGTAGGTGAGATGTGAACTAACCGGTAAATGGTTCATACCAAAATGTCCTACTAAAGCGCAGATGAGCAGCCGGCTGAACGAGCCGAGAAATCTGAGATGGAAGCGGGCAGAAGATTTGAAGTTTATTCCCGCTCCCACTTTTTGAGCACTTCCTTTTCTTTTCGACTATTCGGGAAATCAAGTAAACGCTTTTGGAACTTGATTGAACGTTCTAGGCATTCCATAATTTTATATTCTGAGACACAAACCCCGATCCACCCGAGTACCGAAGGGAATGTTTTATTGTATTTGCCCAGCGAGAGTTGGTACAATCAACCCGATCCCACACCGAGTACCAATATCCGAATGGCGGTGAGTAAGCGTAACCGGAAAGATGCGCCGCCAAAAGACGCCATGGCTGAGAGTCAGTGTGAGGCCTCAAACATACCCAAAAGTCACTGTGAGCTCAAGTCCATATAAGATGAAAATGAATATGAGGGCCCGGATGATTATAATCAGATACTTGAGGCAATTAAAGGCGATGATTATAATCCAGATACTTGAGGCAATAAAGGGCCTGGATGATCAAACCAGATACTTAGAGGCAATAGAGGGCCGGATGATTATGATCAGATACTGGAGGCCATTAGAGTACCGAGATAAGAGTGATATGAGTAAAAAGATGAAATATGATTATGAATAGATGATTAAGTCACAGATACCATGTAAAAGATGTTAAAGCCGAAGGCGAAGCAGCCAACGATAATCACAGAGGCATAGAGCGCCAGCGATTGAGATAAGTTAAATACTTTTTGGGGAACATAGGAAAACACAATTAATGGAATGATGAAAGTATGAGTTATTGATGATATTGTATATATGATATAAAATTGGTACGACTATATAGATAAACTGATAAGAACTATATAGATAATTGATTACGAGATAATAAGATAATATACGAGGTATAGATAAATTAAAAATGGACTTAAAATAGGGGGGTGAGTCAGATAAAGAAAGACCACCACGATAAATGCGAACAGGGGGATAATAACATAGATGTATGGTAAACGAGGAGAAATTAGTATAAATATAGAAATATTGGAGTGTTATTTATTTTAGGAATCGATAGTCAAGCAAGCAATCCAAGTCAACACAAAGCAAAGCAAAAGAAAAAAAAACATTTCAGAACAAAGCGACAAAGCAAGTATACAAGGAATTATGAATAAACGAGAAGAGATTTGGAAGTAAACGTCAGAGTAGTTACAGCAGGACAACCAACCAGAAGTTTCAAAGCAACCAAAGCAAGAGAAAGAAAACCACGTCCAAAGCAGCCGAATAACCTGTAACATTGATTTAGCACAGCATCATAACGAGAAGCAAAGCCAGAGAATAGAGAAAAAAAGTTTATAAAAAGCGGAAGAAAAAAAAAAGTTACGCAACAGGTAGAAAGTGTTAATACTAAAGTGATCAACTGCAACCGGAACCGGCACAGATAGCGGATTGACCGATTTTGAATTAATAGCACGAAGAGAACGAATACGTAATATCGAAAAGCAGTGCTTCGATAGAATCAGTAAACGAAAGAAGACTGACAACAATCCACAAACATGACGACGTTAAAACTCTCCAATTCCGGATGCAATGGCAATGTTGAATAACAATTAATGTTGATGATAGAGAATTCCAGAGAAAAAGTTTAGAGGAGAACCGTTGACGGTAGTCTCAACAAATGGACCACATTTATAAAGGAATTCGAAGTGTATAAAAAAATCTGTCACTGACAGATCAAAAAGATAAAAGAGCGACTACCCTGTTGGATTTGAAAGGAGCGCACAAGATGTATTCGTGGACAGAAGCAAAAGAGACGATACGAAATTGACAACGTGGACAGAGAATAAAGAGTTCTTAATAAAGATATCGGAAGAGAAAGGAATAGGGAATATATTGGACTTCCTACATCGAAAACAAAGACGGATGATCAAATTGACAGTTACGCATGCGATTAAAGAAAACTGGTAAAGAAGCCTCGGAGAAATGATTCCCGAAGATTAAAATGGTAGACGTTCTTCATAGAGGAATTAAAAGGAAGACAGTACGAGCCAACCTGATGCTTGGCACCAGAAACATTAGATAAAGCAGTAGCATCGCAAACAGATGCGAAGCCCACTAGGACTTGGGATCAAGTGGCAGTTGGCCACCAGAACCAACAACACCAACAGTCAATGCCAACAATCAAAACAACGATACCAACCAGCTATGAATCAATTCATTCCAGAGCACAGCAGATGTTCAAGCCACCAACAACCGGAAATCGCGGAAGATAGAGGCTAACAACAAGTGAGTTATAATAATAATTCAGGAAACAATCAAAACAAATGAAAAATGCTCCATATGTCAAAAATAGGACATCGGTCAGAATTGTTTCCGAAAAATTACATTGTCCAAAATTTGTGGTAGACGAGGCATATACTGAGAAAATATGTAACAACCTATTAACAAAGCATGTTATAATTGTGGAACAAACAAGACATTTCGCAAGGCAATGTAAACATAAGAAGAGTAACCAAACCAGTCAAGATTAAAACAACTCTATGGGAAATCCACCAAATTAACGTTGATCGGCAAGAGATAGACATGCTACGAGAACATTACAACGAATATGCCCATGGAATAAAAGAGATGAGTGCAACAGAATGCCCACAAATACAACAACCACGAATAACGTAATGAGAAGGCAACGAGGGAATTCAACGAGCTGAGAACTAGAGAATATCAAGAGCAACAAAACAAAGCTGAATGCAAAGACTACAAACAGAGGAAGCCCAGGAATCCAGCAAAATGGAAAATCGAAAAACAACCCCGAAAAGAATTCAAATATGTGAGAATGAAAATTCAGATAAATCACACTGCGGAGCAGTGTGTGAGAAACGAAAAGGGGAGAAAAATTCGATAAACCAATAACAGAAAACAGTTGAGTTTAAGTACATAGAGAAAATAGAGGCCGTCAAAGAATTACAGAGGAGGAAAACAAAGACGTCGACATTAAAAGAAGCATTAATGGAGAAACCGAATACCAAAATCTCAAGAGATTAAAACGAGCCAGAAAAATGATGATAACGGAGGATCAGACAAGGAACATTAGTACGAATAGAATGAACTCGAAAAAAAATTTATGACACCAAAAACAGGAGAGACACTCGAGAAATTAAAGCAAAGAGAAGCTTTAGAACAAGGAAGAGGATCAATTAAAAGAAAAAAGAAAGGGCAATCCTGAAAACAAGGAAAGCGGAACTTAAAAAGGCACTAATATTAAAAATAGACGGAGCGTAAAACATCTTAGAACAAAGCAGCACTAGATCAAAAAAATGAAGTGCTTCAAAGAAATGCTAATCGCGAAGAAATGAGAGCCCAAAACTAGAACTAAAACAAGATGGGCAAGAAGCATCCAAACGTCACAAGGAAAAGAAACGATATCGAACAATAAGTACACACACAAAATCGCATCCAGAGGATACTGCCCTCAAAAAAATAGAAACAAGAATCAGAAAAAGAAAAGCCCACGTGGAGTGAAGCTCAAATCTTTTGAATAGAATAAAAGAGATATGGTTCCAAACAAAAGGCCAACAAGAAATGAAAAGGCAGGAACAATACATATCAATTGTTGAGACAAATACCAGACGATCCAAACAGATGAAGATAAAGTGAAAATAAGCAGTCTGGCGGAGGAAATATTTCAATCATGCGAGTAAAATAAACCATACAAGGTGAATTCAAAATCGAATTAGAGGAAATGGAAACGAACGTGCCCAAGAGAAGATGAAATCGAGATATTATAAAGAAATTAACGAACTGTAGAAGAAGTAGATCGAAATCAAATGTTTCCTAAACCTTCAGAGATACAACCGCATAAACAGCAGAATAATGAACTGATTGCGAAAGATATCAACAGATAACGCGTACATTTACGCTCATGAAAATTATTGATAAGAGTACCAAGTAGAACCTGAAAAATATGATGGAGAAGAATATCAGAATTATTATTTCAGAGATACCAAACCCGATAATAGAAAAAAAACAACAGAGGCGAAAGCACCAACGAGTTATATTGAATGGGTAGTGAAAAAACTAGGACCCAGTTACAAATAAACCTTTATATTATCAAGGAAGAAAATAAAGGAGATATACACCTCGCGGATGCTCATATGCAAAAGGAATAAATTGTGGTAACATTAACAAAAAATGAAACCAGAAACGACAGCAGAAATATGGCAGAAAAATCCAAATATTGTAACAACCAAGAATTAAAACTAGGATTAGAAAAGAGAGACAAAAGATAATGAGACAAAACCAGATTAAAATGACCGAACAGGCAATTAGACCAAGCAAGAAAATATATTAATAGGATATACACTACAAGGCCAATTTCAATGAAAATGCGTAGAAGCTTACGAGGATACAGAATATTATGAGATTCGACAACGAGAAACAACGAGTTTAGAGCCAAATATGGAGAGATCAAAAAGATTGAGGGGAATGAACCAATAAAAGAAAGAATAAAGCTACCAAATGATGAAATAAAAGAAAATTGGTAGATCCCGATTTGTCAAATGACAATTATACGACGAATAAACCGTGAAATCTATACAAACCGATATCGAAAGTAGTGACGAGTCTCCTATGGTGCGAAGACGTGGATAATGGTATCAAAACGACAAATAAGTCAGCGAGAACGAACCCGAATATACGAATTAGGTATATGGGAAGACGGACAAACCATTATATCATAGCCATGGATAGAACCAGAGAGGAAAAATACAACAAAAGGGAAACAACAATCCAAGAATTTCAAGAGGAAATTGAAAAGAAAAAGGAATCAAATACTTAACCATCTACCAATTATGGAGACAAGATGCGAAATTAAGACACAAAATACACCCGATAGACGACTCGAGATGCGATAAACACCATGGAAAAAGTGTATGATGAAAAGACAGAGGAGTGGAAATGGAAAAGGAGAGAACTACCAAAATGGAGAAAAATATACAGGAGAAGCGCCGAAGACGCAAGCTAACGAAAAACCTTAGATTATATTGAGACGAACCATATGAAAATTTACCAGAGGAAATATAAAACGAAATGGAATGGCCAACCAGAAGAAGACGAGAAATAAACGATAGAGCTCGACTAGCCCCATTACAATGGAAATTAAGTGGATGGGCTGAAAAGTAAAATCGGTGAAGAAGAGAAATATCGTATCACAATCATCAATTCTTTACCGAAGATCGGCAGGATACCGGATGAATGAGAGTGTACCCAAAACGGAGATTGGTAGAAAAGGGGAAATATCATCAGTGTATTTTCTGTAAGCAAGAGGCGATATGACCAAGTTAGAGTCCATTTAATCGAAAGTCACGAATTTCCAATCGCTAAACCGGAAAATGGAAGGCACACAGCGAAAAACTGGGACATGGACCCAGGATCTATGATAAGTCAAAAGCCAAAATCCACTAAAATTTGCGGGAGGAGTACCCACCAATTTCTGTTGAAAAAATATGTAACCACCTCAATTTGTAAAGATGATTACGATATACATCACGATCGAAGTTAGAAACAGAACGAGAAAGAAATTGCGGAATCCAACAGGAAAAGCGAGACCGCGATCACGTACTCCGAGAAAACGAAATACCAGGAACAAAATACTTGCCCAAGATATAGACGACCCTGTGAGGTAAGGATTAACCAAAGATTAACGAAACGCCAAAAATGTAAGAATTAGCAGCGATATGAAACCGGAGCAGAGAATCAAAAGACGCAAACTGTAAACAGATTTAGCAAATTGATAATCGATTCTTGTAGCAGAGTAGGACCAGAATCTGCAAATATTAGTAAAAGGAAATAGAAGAGATCGGAGAATGTATGCGTGTACCAGAGCAATTCCGAGAGATTATTCGAAAATGGAAACATACTGAATGGCAGCCGAAACGAATTAGAGAAGTTATACTTAAATATATGATGCCAGATTTTCGAACCAATGAAAAGAGAACTTTTATATCACTGCAAGGTGAATTGAAGTGAAAAAAGAGAATACCGTTTGAACCGCCATTTCATTTACAATACCCAAGGCGATCATTAGATGACGATCTGCGAAATCGAGTTACGCAAAAATGCACATGGGATTAATAAATGTTTAACAGTAGCAAAGATCCGGGGAAGAAAACTTCAATAAAAGGGAAATCAGACGGAAAACGCCAATAAGGCGACCAGGAAAGTCTAAATAACGCCAGAAGTTCCACCTGCCGCAGATGAGGTAATCCGTCATCACAACATTGAGTGAAGAGATATTAATATCTAAATGATATGTTGGCGAGGAAAACAACCAGGAGAATACCGGAATTCAAGGATTGTTCATGACAGAAACGAAGATGATATGATAACAGATGAACCAGACGAGCTAGTATGTGTAAAGACAGCCAGTCGAAATATAGAACCAGATAACCGAAGGAAATAAAAGAAAGAAAGAAAGACGCCGAAACTCGACAGAAAGACGAATGGATAATTGATAAATGAACAGAGCTACAATCCAAGAAACAACAGTATGAAAACCCAAACGAAAAAAGAATACAGCACGGGCAATGGAAAGAAACCCAGAGGACGACCACAAATTTGATAAACGCAGCTCCAGAAGGAAAATAAAGAACAGATGCAGATGATCAATTGACAACGAATTGAAACAATCTTAGTCAAAGTACGAAGCAGTTACAAGGAAAACTGAAAGGCCAGCAACAAGGGAGCAAAATGATCAACAGACTAATAAGATATGCTGGGATTATGCAAAAATTTTTTTCCAGAGATTAAAGAGAAATTTAAAACTTCAAATAATATCCGGAGGCAGAAGCAAAGCAGCTTTGTGCAGCAATAAAAACCAATAATAATAAATAATGGACAACAAAAGTACGAACACAACCAGAGATCCAGAGGAATTACTGTTATAATAAATCAGCTTAACGAAACATCTGATGACCCAAAACAGATAATTTGCTAGGAATGTCTACCTTAATGTATAATACGATTAGTGATATACAGAAAGCGACTCCAGATACAACCCAAACGGAATATGAATTTGCAGAACAGAATTATAGGAAGGTAACGAACCATTCATCCTGACTCAAGGAGGATGCAAGCCTTTATAAATTTGGTAAGTTAAAGAGACCAACGAGATGATGCAAACGAGTTAAAGAGTATAACGGAATTCGCAACAACGATAATGCACCGATCCAAAAACAGCTGAAGGATGAACACGAAATCCTACAATACTCATAAGGATGATGTCGTTGAAAGAGTAGAACCCTTTGTATATGTTGTTGACAAATAAAGATTGGTGATAAATACTCACTAAAAAAGAAACGGATGGAGCAAGCAGCAAATCCCGGGTTATAGATTTACAGACAAGCAACCGCAGATCTATATAATGTATTCAGGAGCGTAGACTTCATTAAAACTGAAATAAAGAATGTTCAGTAACAAGGAAATTGTAGCATTTTTCATTGCGGAATCAGCGCACCACTCAACAATATAGAACCGAACGGAAACAACAGTGTATCAGTAACGCGGACGAATGTGAAGAAGATTCACGACAGGGACTATCTCCAATAGCTGGAAGAGTAAATGTAGCAGCCGAAGAAGGAAGATAAAAAACTACCCCGGTATACGCGGCGGAAAGAATAACGCTGGAGCGAAACGTGTCAAGGAGGAAGAAATACACCCTGTTGAATCAAACTAGTCAAGGAGTAGTAGTAATTGAAAGTTATCAAGTAAAGTTGCGGAGAAATATCAGGATATTTCGATCAGAACGCAAGCAATTGAAAAAATTACCCTCAATGTCTAGCAACGATAGATCACAATACGGGAATGTCAACAATCGTATTATCAGCGATACCAGAACTTGTTTAGACTCCACCTATTGAAGAGCGCAATATTGATGAATGCAAGGACAAGTGCACAGAGAACAGAAAACTAACACACAAAAAAACGCATTAGATTGAAAATACGGAGACCGGAAGAATCGAAAACCAACCGATACCACAAATCGGATCGAGGTTTCACGCAACAGTAGTAATACAACAGATACCACAATCGGATGAGATTATAAAAGACGGCATGAGCAAATTACGAATGGTAGCAGTACTAATTATAAGGAATATTTTATCGCGAACAGCAATACCAAACGCAAAAGCGCAAATGACCTCCAAAGATGTGAAACTATATCTCTATATAAATAACAAAGATGGATTTCCTATATCATAAAGGATTGGCATCAACAGAGAAAAATTTACACGACTTGGTTAAACGACGGTTATTCTTGAACAGAGAAATATTAAAACAAAAATTGGCAAATGGCAAATCACAAATCCGGATCAATGCAATTCCATATTACCACTCCAAGAGGATATTTTGGAAGAATCGTCGGAGAATTATGATAATACGATTAAATCGAAAAGAAATGCAAACTGCCAGAAGAACTCAAACAATCCCCAGAGAATAATGAGACGTATAACGAATAGAATTAATGGCATAAAGGAAAATCAGATTCGCTCAACCAGTAACAAGGATGATAAACCCAGAAAAATTTGTACCCAACTGTTCAGTTGCAGTAATGGTGTATATGACCATTTTCGAAAAATAAGAGATGGAAGTTGGTTACAATTCCCAACCGAGTAATAAGTAGCACCACCAAAAATATTTTGGATTACGAATTGGCTAGCGAAGCAGAATTCAAACAGTGATTATCAAGAGTGGAAATACCAAACGAAGGATCTGTCTGACAAGCTAGAGAACACTTATTATTTCCAGCACAAAGGCAAGCCATACTATCTAATAGTGTAACGATTAACGGGAAGGTAAACACTATGGAGAGAAACCTAACTACAATTTTACTATCACCGGATCATTTCAAAACATGCTACAGCAAATTGTGAAAGCATGGGGGAAGATTCTTAATCCTTCGACAGATGATGGCAGGAATTTTAGGAAAATTCTCATTGATTCAAAATCGTAAGAGTAATCATAACACAAATGTTAGCAGTTTCGATATTACAAAGAGAAAAGAAAAATCAACTGGAAAATGGCAATGGATTCTTACCGTTTCTAGCTAAGACAATGTATCTACATGGACACTCAAAAGATATCCACAGATACAAAAAGACTAGTTAGAATTCTAACGAAAATGAATGGTACGATGAAGAAGTTCTTTCTTCCCCGTCCGACGGAATTTAAAGCCATAATGAAGAATAGCAACCGAGAAAACCAAATGAAGCGACAAAAAACGAGTAACTGGAAACGATGGATAAATTTCAGGATGTAGTAGTACATAACAGCGACAATGTGAGACCAAGGAGGAACGCAGATGCAACCCCAAGAAAGCTCAAACAATGGAAAATCGAAGACAAGACATGAGTGGACATTATAATCATCCCACCACGGTATATGATGTTTTAAAGAGCAAACAACATCAGCAGAGAGAAACATACCAGTTGGAAATGAAACGTTACGATACAAGATCAACAACATACGAAATATTTATCCAGACATACGAACCCAATGGGCAGAACTTCAGTAGCCAAGAACAGCCAAAGATCAAGAAGTGTGGATCAGACCAGAAACTCGAAACTATAGCTATGTTACAAACATTAGCTGGACCACACTAACGGTACCATACGAGATTTAAATGAGTAGAAATAAAAGCAATGATTAATCCGGAGCAAACATCTCAGCAATAAAATGGATAAAATACCCGGAAATTGTGCCCATGTATAGAAGAAGCTAACCATGATGTATAAACCTGCAGCAAAAGAATCGAGCAGTCATCGAAAAAATCTGGCGATGAATAGAATATAAAAAATGTAAAATCAACACGTATTTAGCAGTTATCAGGAAACTGAGCGCAGATTGTATTAATTGGAAACAGCAGATCTTCATGCCAGAATTATTAAAAGAGATAATAAATAGATCTAGGATCAATGGAGCTGAGAGATAAACCGGACGAAATGTATGCTGAAATCAAAGTAGATGTGCTCAGAGAAAAAATAGTAAGCTGCCAGACGCACACAAATGATTGCTATGTGAAGTAAACGAGGAACTGAGGAAGAAATATTCTTTGAACCTAATCACAATTTGAGAAAAAGAAAGCAACTGCCATTTTTAGCCAGAGAAATAGTATACTAAACGATAACAGTGAAATTCCAATCACATTACGAATTTTGACGAGGAAGAATAAGTCATTTACGAAATGAAAGTTTGGAAAATTTAACACCATGATGGACATTGAACTTCCAACGCAAAAACTGCGAACTGAGGAAAAACTATGAACGACAGTCAGCTACTAAACGAAAATTGAGAAAGAACAAATACAAAAACTGCTATGGAATTAAAGATTATTTTGCAGCATCCGACTTAATCTCGGTACAACGATGTAACACAACACAACAATACCACTAAACAGACGATACCCCCAATAACAACTACGGCCATATCGTTGGCAAGAAGCTCAAAAATCAGAAGCAGAAAAAGAAGTTCAAAAATGTTAGACGTCAGGAGTAATTCGAACAAGTTGCTCGCCATGGCCAATTCCCAGTGTCAGGTAAAGAAGAAAGACGGACACAACGTCTGTATAGGATTATCGACGACTCAATGCGGTTAACCAAACGGATACATACCGCTACCGATATAAACGAGATGTACCAATTTACACGGAGCAGCCTTATTTTACATCGCTAGCTTAAAAGTGGTTCATTGGCAGATAAAAGTCAAAAGAGATAGAGAGAAACCGCCTTTTACATTGGAAAAGATTATATACCAATTCAGGAAAATGCCTTTTGACTAACCAACGCACCAGCTTCATTCCAGAGATGTATGAACTTTGTAACGCCACGGCATTAACAGTGTATGGTATATTATTGATGATTTATTAATTTATCTCTAGCACCTTCGAGCAACATTTAAAGATATCCGTAATGTATTCGTTCGACGAGACATGGAAATTAAAATTGAAACATCAAAATGTGTGATGGGGCCAAGGAAAAAGTCACCTTCTTGGGACATATTGTATCAGCAAAAGGCAAAGAAACCAGATCCAGAAAATCGAAAAATAAAGAATTGCCCTGCACCAAGACAGTCACACAGATGCAGAATTCTTAGCTTATGTGGATATGATCGAAAGTTCATTAAAAATTATGCAACCATCGCGAACCAACAAGAGTTAACCAAAAAAAGATAACCCCGTTTATATGGGAAAGGAACAACAACAGCCTTCGAAACACTCAGGGATTAAGATATTCAGCACCAATACTCGTACACCTCCCGATTTTAAGAAACCGGTTTTTGTTAGCAACAGAGCAAGTGGATATGATCGGAGCAGTCTTTAGGACAATGGGATGACGGAGAAAAGAGAGCATCATTGGGATATTATAGTCGAACTTCAAGAAACATGAAAAAGAATACTCTGTGACTGAAAGAGAAGCATTAGCAATAATGCCAAGCTATTAACACTTCAAATATTTGTTATGGCGTCACGAGATATATATCATACAGTCTTCAACCATTGGTATGGCTAGCCAACACAAAGAAGCCTCGAGATTAGATTAATGAGTATTGGCATATTGCAGTTGCAAGAATACTCGCCGTATATAAAATTCAAATCAGAAAATGCGAACGCCAACGCCAGATTGCATGTCAAGGATTTGTATTTGAGAACTGATGGTCACAATGTGAGGACGAATATGCATGATCATCGCAGAAATATCGATTTTACAAAACTTGGAGAATGAGCAGAAAGAAGACGAGAGGCTAAAAACAATTAATTGAATTCCATAGAAACGAACGAATATGAAAATCTGTCGACGAACAACAGTAATTAAAAGACAATGGAAAACACAACTCGATAACCATGAAAAGGATCGTTACTACTTAATGGACGGTGAAAACGACTCATGTGTTTACCAGAAAAGCAGACGAACAAGAGTCTGATGGCCAGTATCATTGATGGGAAAACTTGGAGGACCACATGTCAGCAAAAAGACGGAAAGCGGCTGCGTCAAAAAAATATTATTGGCCAAATATCGGAGAGACTAAGAAAGCATGGATAAAGAATTGCCTAATATGTGCGACCAGAAAAAAAGCACAGGAAGTTCAAATTGAAAGCACCATTTAAAGCCAATGCCAATGTCCAACCAAACCCATGACCAAGATCGCAATGGATGTGTAGGACCATTACCCGAAACAACGATGGAAAATATCTATATATTAGTTAGTGACAGAATTATTGTCAAAATTCCCGAAGCATTCGCAAACCAGATTCAAAAACCAGAACAAAGCGCAGGAATCCTAGTAGAGGAAATATGCTGTAGATACGGAAACACCTAAACAATCTAAGATCAAAACCAACTTTATGAGCGAAATAATAGAGGAAAGTACGAATTACTTCAGAATTTGCGAAGCTGAGAACATCAACCGTACCATCCGCAAACAAACGGTCAAACGAACGATTCAAACGCATTATTAATAGAAATGATGTCCAATTATTGAGCAGACACCAAAGATTGCGACAGATATATAATCTATGCCTATGCTATTATAGAATGTCAATACACCAGCAACAAAAATGAGTCCATTCAATAATGTACGGCAGAGAATGTAACATGCCAATAGACCTAGAAATATCAACCACCGAGTATCGCAGTATATGGAAGTTGACGATTACGTAACAGGATTCAAAGAGCGAATGCAGGGAGATCTGGAAACGGCAGGTATGAATATTAGATTTAATCAAGAGAGCTACAAAGAATTACATGATAAAAAGCGAGATGTGCGTGAGCATAACTTTCAGGTTGGAGACTGGGTAATAATAGCAACGCCAGAAATTATTCCAGGAGTAGCCAGAAAATTACAAAGATGTGGTAAAGGACCTTACGAGATTATGTACGTAAACGAGAACAATGCTCGAGTTAAATTGGTCAACAACCCACTTACTAGACCTATCTACGTAAACGTGAGCAGATGTAAAGCAATACCGAGAACAATAACAAAGGAACCAGAGAATCGAGGTATGCAAACTAGATCACAAACTCAACAGCTGAGTATAAACGGATTAACGATGAGTCGAAAAATAGAAGCGACATCAAATAATAATGTAGAGGAACCTAAACCAGATGAATCAAAAATAACGCTAAACGCGACCCAAGACAATGTAGACAAGATGGATACAATAGTAAAAGCTATCAGAGAGATAATGCCAGAATGGGTCGAAGGAAAAGGATGGATGAGAATAGTAAACAAAGCAGGAAAAATCGCAATGGATTATGCTAAAGGAGCTAGAAGTCCACCAGAAATGGATCGTATCAAGGAAAGCATACCCATGATCTTCACTATGGCAGATGTAGAAGGAAACGTACCTTTACATATTGCAGTACAACACAGAAACACTCAAAGGATAATAGATATAATTCAACTTATGCAGAAATGCGGACACGCCTCAAATATACCGAACGAAGAGGGACAAACACCAATAATGTTCGCAGGTGCAGCAGATGCTTCTACAACAGTCCTGAGAGAATTACTAAAAACGGGATCAACGTTCAAAGAAAAAGATAATGGAGAAAACAATGTACTACATTACGCGCTGAAATCCAGGCAGGCAAGTGCAATAAAATTTATAACCAGTAACGCGACAATCAGAGAGAGAGAAATAATGGGTAAAACAATCCAAACATTATGGGAAGCTATCGACGCTAAACAAGACGAAGCAGCAGCCAACCTGATGAAATGGACCTACGAAAGTTCACCACTTAAAGTATTCAATGTAAACTATATGGTAAGGAACAGAAACGTTCTATTGAAAGAAACAATATATGCTCACTACCCATTCCCAAAGACAATAAAAGCAATGTTGAAGTGGGAAGGACTGAAATTCACCAATCATCCAAAAGAAGCAGTACGAATCGGAGATAGAAAGGAACAACTATTGATGATAATACATAGATGGCATCGAAAGCAAATAAGATTCCAAGCGAGCAAACAAGAAATAAAAGAGATGGACGATATAAAAGCGAGAATAATAAAAGTATACGAAGAAATAATTGAAATAATAAATGTCGAGGACGACATTTCAAAGGAAACCCCGGATGGAAATAATAATGGAGAAGGAGGAAGTGACAACAGCAAAAGCCAAGACGATCAAAATGCTAGAGACGAAAATAAACCCGCACAACAAGGGAAAAAGGAATCACCCAACGAGGAACGTCGAGAAACGAACAACAGCAATAACGAGGGAAAACGAAACAGAGGAATGATGTTACTACAACAAAGGAAAAATCAAAACCGACCGACCCTGCTACAAAAAATAATGATATTAATCACGTCCATTAAGTTAACGGAAGCTGACGAAAACATCACAAAGGAAATAAAATCGTTCAGAATACGGACAATAAATGATAAAGGAATTTCAAGCAAAGGAATATGCTTACAACTGACGATGAATACAAGCATAAGTTGTCAATTTGATTCCATAGGAAAACCAGGAAAGATAGAAATACGATCCGAGAACTCATCATCATGCCAAACCACCAAAGATGTATGTAGAGATGCTACGGAAGATAGAAACGTAAAAATCCAAGTAAAGCCAGGGATAGGCAAATTGCGAATAATAAACAGAGGAATAGAAACGATTGAACAAGTATGTATACAAAATAAAATCATCGATTGCTGGAAAATGAATATGAAAGCAGGAAAGAAATGTGAATGGGATAGCCTAGAAGGAAATGCGGAATATATAATATGTGCCAACAACGATATAATAATAACGTGCACACTAGCCAAAACCCTGGGAGAAAAATTCACAACACCAAAAGAAGAACCTTATCAACGACGAGCACGAGAAGATAAAGAAATAACGATAAAGGTAGAATCAGATCCAAAGAGTGGAGAAGAGATAATAGTCGAAAATACGGGTAAAGAACCCATTACAAAAGTTTGTATATTCGAAACTAAAAAGAACGGAACGATAAATGAAAGAATCAAATGTCAATCAAATGATGATATCAAAAACCAAAAATACCGTATTCCAACTAAAAGAAAACGTGGAAAGTATATAGTGCACGTTCAGAAAGGAAGAGATGATTACTGGAAATCAATAACCAGAAAGTTACTAGAATCAACTACGACAAAACGGCCGGAAAAAGAAACAAGAGAACAACCGTATCAACGACAGATCAGAGAAAGCAAAGCAATAATAATAAACATAGAGTTAAATGCAGCAAATGAAGAAGAAATAGTAATCGAGAACACAGGGGAAAAACCTATCACAAAAATCTGCGTATACGAACCTAAAAGAAACGAACCAGTAAACAAAAGAATCCAATGTGAAACAAGCAAAAATATAAAGAATCAAAAGTATCGAATCCCAACAAAAAGAAAACTGGGAAAATATGTAATAAACATCCAAAAGGGAACTCATGAACATTGGAGAACGATAACAAGGAAACCACTCAAGTTAAATGCGACAGATCAACCTATAATAAAACAATCCGAGAGGAAAACGAGTAACGAAACATGGAAAAAAGGAATGATCATGGACGACAGCCACCTTTCAATTCACGAAGCATTACAACTCCAGAAAGCACTTAAAAATGTACAACCAAAAGAAGGAATAATGGAAACAACCAATGCAAGGGAAAGCACAACCACGCAGCCTAATGGAAAGAATTACATGATTAAAATGATCTGGATAACAACAGCAGTAATAAGCAGCGTAGTAATGCTGATAATAATTCAACTAGCAAGAACTACCAAATGCAAAAAGAAGCCAGCAAAGAAAAGATTATGGCCAGCGGTAGAAAAATTCAATTACGATATCGAATTAGGACAATACGATGCAGAAAGAACCGAAGAATACGAAATCATAGGAAACTCTAGCACAAGCGGACTCTGGATAAAAGAACCGCCCATTATCGAAGCACAACAATGGTCCAACGAATCTGATGTATACCAGATAATGAATGAGAAATACGGGGATATACGGACATTACGTATAGGGTCCCCGGAGACGATGGTGTAAAACGAAAAAGAGACTTGTATATAGTGTAAAATATTATGTAGTATATTAGTAGTAATAATATGTATATCTATATGTAAATATCGTACAAAATACGTTAGAGACATACGCAAACCGAGAGAATGCCGATGAGTTAATGATGTGTTATAATTAACAGATGAATCCGAATAACGTAAATCAACCAAATCAAGTGAGAATACCACCATTCACAGAAGGAACACAACAACCAGCAGCTGCCAATGTACCTATAGAAATTGTCGAATTAAACCAAGGAATATACCAAGATCAAGGAACCGAGGCAACGTGGAGACGACAATGCGAATTAATGACACTAATAACAAACAATGCGCAAACGCAGTGGACAAATACTCATCTAGTATTAACAGAAAGCGTGAACAGAGGACTACAACAAGCCATAAGGCTAGAAGAGCAACAGAGAACAATACTGCAATTACAAAGAATGAATGAACAATTAGCAGATCAAGTGAGATGGCAAGCGGACGAAATTAGGAGACTACGTAACAATCATCAGCACGTAGATCCAGCAAGTTGGGTGGAATGGATAGCATCAATGCCAGAATTCACCCCAGAACCGGATTCAACAGTAGAGTAAAAATAAAGCGCACCGTGTAAATATGTATAAATAAAACGATAGAAGTAAAGCAACGTCGAGTAACCAGAAAATTTTTGTAGATATGCAGACAATCATCGAGAGAATTAAAGGAAGCGAGAATCCATCCGAAACTACGAGACGAATAATGAAAAATAAGGTTAGAACGGTGAACGATATCAAGGAAAGACTAAAGTGTTGTAAATGTAAAGAATTACTGATTGGAGCAAGACAGACGAAATGTGGATGCAGAATATGTACAGAATGTACGATAGAAGTGATAGAAACACAAACAATAAAATGCCCTGGATGTGACGAAACGTTTGAAGAAGATGAAGATCCTACAACAATGGATAAAGCCACCAATAAAGAGATCAATAATCTATTAGTTCAATGCCGAGTAAAAGAATGTGAATGGAAGGGACTTATGAAGGAAGCGGAAAGTCACGCAAATGAATGCGAATATAGCGAGATAGTATGCGGAAAATGTCAAACCATCATAACGAAAAAGACTATGAGAGACCATCACAAAGTATGTGTCAAGAGAGAGGAAAAGTGCGAATTCTGTGGAATAATCGACGAATGGATAAAAATAGAAATGGAACATCGGAATCCAAAAGAGGAACAAATATGCGATCTATATGAAGGAGTATGCGCAAACAACTGCGACAGAAAAGAGAAGGTCAAATTAAAGGAACATTGGAACGAATGTAGCGGCAAACCAGTCAAATGCCCGTTAGAATTATTCAATTGTCGAGCACAACTACCAATTACAGAAATGCAAAAGCATATGATAGAAAATAGTATCGAGCATGCCGAAATCATAATGAAAACGATAGGGATGTTGGCATGGGAAATAAAAAGCCTACGAACAGAAAATGATGCACAAAAAGCAATAATAAGAGAAATATTAGAATCCAGAAAGAATTTCGAGAGAAGCCAAGGAGACACACTCAAGAAAATGGGCGAAATGGAAAAGAAAATGCAACAGATGACCAACAGCATAAAGGAACTAGAAACCAACAGTTCTATAGCCAGAAAACATCCTACAGCACCATTTATATGGAAAATAACCGAATTCGCAGAAAAACTCCAGAGAGCAAAAGATGGAACACAAAGAATTCTAGATAGTCCACCAATATACAGTTGGGAAAATGGATACAAATTGGGCATTAGATTATATCCAAATGGAGATGGGAATGCAACAGGCACCCACATCAGTGTCTTCATCAGAGTAGGAAGAGGAGACTATGATGAATTATTAACATGGCCTTTTAAACAAAATATGATATTAACAATGAAAGGACAAGAGGATTATCGTAACCCAATCAGAACAGGAAATGAACCACAGATGGGAAGGCCAACAACTGACTGGAATACAGCAATTGGAACACCACGTTTCTATCCACAACAACGATTGAGAGGAGAAGGATTCTTGAGAGAGGATAATCTGTATATAAAATTAGAAGTAGAAAGGCCGGACAAGACGTTGTAAAGAGAGAAAGAAAGTGTAAATAAATGTAAATAAAATAACAAAAACCAAATAAAAATCAAAAAATTACAAATAACCAGAAAAAATCAGAAAAACAAAAATTCAAAAATAATGACAATATTTAGATGGCAAGCGGAATCAGCGAAGAGATAATGATACAGATGAGAGAAGGACCGGATTCGATATGGACGAGACTATGGAAAAAACCAGAAGAGGAAGAGAAAGTTAATACACTTGCAGCAGCAATTATATACTATAAAGACTATGACGGAATAAGACGGCCAACGCGAATCATAAAAGCGATATACTCACAAATGAGAGTGAGAAACGAGGAACTGAGAAAAGAGGAACAAAGATACCTAACTTTTAAAGATAATAAAGTATTTACCGAACGACAAAGTCAAGAAATGGCCGCACAAGGATTCTACTTTACGGGAACACCAGAACTACCAGACGAAGTAACATGCATCTATTGTAAAGGAAAACTCGCAAAATGGGGAAAAGGAGAGACAGCTAAACGAGAACACCTGAGGAAATTTCCAACCTGCCCATTTAGAATCAATATTGATGTAAGAAACCAAGCGATGAACAGATCAGAAGGACTCAGACAATCAGAATTAGACAGCGAGGAAAAGGGAGGTGAGAAAAAGATAACGATAATAAAGAGTTTCGAAGATCCAGCAGAATTAATATGGGAAAAAGAGACTATAAATAGAACATTCGAAGAGAGAATCAAAACTTTCCAGGGAAATCCAAGAGCAGCAGAATTTGCGAGTCAAGGATATTGCCAAACAGCCAGAGGAATAATGTGTGAAGGATGTAAAAATCAACAACCAATACCAGATCAGAATGTCAAAAAGCTAAAACATAAAGGAAAATGTATGTATAAACAAGAAAAAGAGTCAAAGAATATCGAAATAATAATTACCAACCAGCAAATAGAAGATATCTTAGATCGACCAAAAACGAGAACCATAATGCTATTATCAGGAGTAGATACTCAAAAAATGAGGAAAATAATCCAGGAAAGGTTAGCTAATAATTTAGAATGGTACGACTCGACACAAGCAATAATCCGAGCAATCAAGCGATACCAAGAGAAACCGAAAGAGAATCGAGACAAATCAATAATAAAGGAAGCTATTTTGGAGCAGTATCAATGTGTAACATGTTGGCAGAAACATGTAGAAATAATTTATATGCCTTGTGGACATATGGTCACATGTGAAGCATGCGGGATAAAAGTCAATATATGTCCAGTATGTAGAAAGCCGATCAACGGGCGGATCAAGGGATTCCGTTTCGCTGATCAGTAGATAAAAATGAAAACAATGTGTAAAGTGTAAATAAAGATAAACATAAAAACAAAAAATTATAAAAATTCAAAAACCACAAAAATACGAGATGATGTAAATTATGATAAAATTTTGAGATGATCGAAAAGAGAAAATAATCAATTATTAATGTTTAGAATTACAATGAACCAAAACGGGATGATAAGCCAAAAGATAGAGAAAACTGCAACAGAGGACAAAGAGTCAAAAATCGAAAACCAATCCGAACAACTAAAAGAGATTAAAGAGGAATGGCAACAAAGGTCGATGAGATTAAAAGAGATATTAGCATCAGTAGAAGGAGAACTACTGAGAGATACGTTAAAGATAAAGATGATAAGAGAAGAATTAGAACAACAGGCAATGAATTCTGAAGGAAATAATGAACCACGTCAAGGACGAGAAGAGGAGTTAGTAAAAGAATCCATGCAGAACCAAACCAGAATCATAAACCAAAGAAAGGAGATCAGAATGTTAGAGCAAGAGAAGCAGAATCAACAAAGTGAAATAGAAAGACTGAGAGAAGTAATAAAAGATAAAGAAGCGGAAATACGAGAAGAAGGAGAGGAGACGATAAAAATTATACAACAAATGCAGGAGGAAATTGGGCAAATTAGCACCCAATATCGAATAGAGAAGACAAAGAGAACCCATTTGGAACAAGCCAAGGAATGGGCAAAACGACAAGCACTCCATTGGAAAGCCAAATGGACGGAAGATAGAGAAAACTCAAGGAGTAATTGGGAATCGAGAATCAGACATTATATCCAGCAAATAGCCGAAGAGGAAGATAGAACCAGAGCATACAAAGCTAAATGGGAAGATGCGAAAAAGGAAGTCAACAAGCTAAGAAATCAAGGGCCAAAACCATCAAAGAAAATTAGAGAGCCCAGAGACGATAGACAATAAAGAATGCTGACTCAGATAACTGATCAAGCGAGAAAATGGCGCATAGAATGCAAAATATGGGAAGACGCCAACGCAAAACAATCTAACCATATAGTGAAGTTAGAGCAGGAAGTCGAGTACCAACAAACCAGAGTAAAAGAGATGCAAATCGAGCAGGACGAAGCCCACCGAAAAGAACAAAAACAACAATGGAAAACGGAGATCAAAGAAAAAGCAATAAAAAGAGAGGCGAAAAAATGGAAAGAGCACTTTCAAGAAGCCAAGAAAGAGATAAGATTGTTACCCAAAAGGATACTAAATATGGAAGATTGGGAACTTTGGGAACAAGTCGAAGTGCAGAAAGAAACAATCGAGGAACTAAACGAGCAGGTCCAAAACTTAGAATTTCGGGAAAAAATCAGACAAGGCACAATAAGAAGGCTCAGGAGACACGAAAAGGAATACGAACAACAATTCAACGAAATGTACAAGAGATCAGCAGAAACGAGAGATCAACTTACAGACGAAAAAAGACAAAACCAACAATTAAACGAAAGGATAACAGAACTCCAGCAGGAGGTGAATGGACACCGAGGAGTTACAATATTTAAAGAAATTCAGTTGAGACACCAACATGAAGTCAACGAGCAGTTGAAAGAACAAGTTGAAGCAGAGATAAAAGCAATAAAGCAAGGATATGAGGAAAATGAGCAGAACCTGAGGAAGGAAATTGAAAAGTTGAAAGCGTTGGAAAACACGCAGCGTTTGGAAACACAAGTGGAAGAGTTAACAGAAAATACAGAATACCTTGCCTATCTCTTAGACGAAGAGATACAAATATCAAACGCTTTACGTGCAGAAATAAATACCTTGCAGAGCCGACCACCAATCCTGCTTATGCCATTATACCCAACTGAAATTATAAACCAAGTACCCGCCGAACCCGATGAAGGATTCGGGGAGACGGACGAAACGATAGTGTAAACCTAAAAGAGAAAAATTGTAAAAAGAGAATAAAAATAATAAAAACGATAAAAACCAAAAAATTGTAATCGATGTATATTTAGCATGAATTCAAACGAAGTAGAAATCCGAATGAATCTAGAAGACGGAGAATATGTACCAAGTCCAATTCAATTAGTAGAACCAATCGAGCAAGACCCACTGAGGTATTATAGTAAAAAGTGGAGAGCCGAAAGGAAAGAATGGCAAGAGTTAGTGGAGGAACAAGATTCAGAAATCGCCCGGATAAATCAACAACTAATGCAATCTAAACAACTAGCCAATATGATAAAACGAAGACTAACATCTAGCATGGGAGAAAACAGAGATCAAAAGAGAGAAAACGAACGATTGAGACGAGAATTAGCCAAAATAAAGACTCGCGTAATCCTGGAAGATTATTGGAAAACCGAAGCAGAACGAATGAGAGATAGTAGAAAAAGTGAACAGAGATATGTAATACAACTAGAAGACAGTTGTAAAGAAGCCAGAGAAATAAAAGAGAGCCACCAACAAGCTCAAGATGAAATTAAAACGCTAACAGAACAGCTCCAGGAAGCGAGACGAAAGCTGGAAAAGCAAACAGCTAAACGAATAAATAGTAAACGTCAACTTAAGAGAAAACAGACAAAAGAAAGAAATCTCCAAATGAAAATCTACAATCAACAAAGAATAATCAAGGAAAACAAAGAGCGACTAAAAGAACTCCCAAAATTAACCGAGCGATTAATAAAAGCCCAGGTCCTGATAATGAGATTCTCAGGAAACAAAACTAAAGAGGAGTGCGAGACACACTCAACCCCAGAAAAAGAGAAAGAATAAAAAAAAAGGGCTAAACTCCACTGTAAATAAACGAAATAATCTTGTAAATAAATAGAAAATTGATTATGTATTCGAAAATAGAAGCTATGAACCCAAACCTGTGGATAATAATGATGATAATAATGAGAAAATGCAATACTGAAAACCCGTTAGAAAAATGCGAGAAATCCCAACCCTTCAGAAGAGAGGACAGCACCTGTGCCGATTTCAAAGAAATTTGTAGTAACCCCAATAATGAGGAATGTCAACAGATAAACCTCCAATGTATGCAATGCCCCATGAAAGAAAACAAGGATGAGATAAAACAGAATATCGAGAAAACCCAAACAATGGTACAAACCCTACTGAAAAATAATGAAGAGATAGCTAATATAAAACATGAAAACCGAGAGATAAAGAAAACCCTAGAAACCCTCATCAGACAAATCCAAAGAAAAGCCAAAGCAAATCCCAATAATAAAATAATTCAAGAAATTCAAAAGATCGTCCTATCAATCAAAAAACAACTAGGAAAACAAATCAAGCAGAGAAATGAACCCCATGCAATGACAAGTCTATCAATCGAACTAATACTACCGATTAGTATAACATCTAACATAATACTCCTAATATGTTGTCTCATCCTCGGCCTAAGACAAAATACCCAAATCCAAAAAGTCAGAAGAATGTTCACCCAAATTCGGAAAACTACCAAACCCAACGAAATGACAAGACTCTCGCAGATTTCCATCAATCACCCTTCAAGACCAACCCAGCTCGAAAGCGAAACCCAAGCCGCCAGCGATTCATTCGAAAACAAATACAACCGAGTACAGCAACTGACATCGATTTGAACTGATTTTCTAACTCGAACTGATTTACATTGATTTGAACTGAATTTGCTAACTCATACTGACCTACAGTGATTTGAACTAATATTGATCTACATTGATATTGAACTACACAATTGATATTTGATTATGTACTGTAGCCGGACCTTAAGTCCATCTTTCTCTTGATAATTAACCTTACCGTAGAAACTTTTTATGAATGTGAATAATGAAAACGGAATTGTATGTATTATTTTGAAATCAATTGAAATTGCGGGTCGCAATTTTACGGACCCCCGAGTGTTTTATGTTGGGCCAGAACGTAAACGGCCTTGAAAAATGTTTAAATGGATCAGAAACACACACGCAGATACAACACGCAATTTAAAATAAACCTGAAAAACACCAAGTAAACCCGATAAAATCTGAGAAATAAAAGAATTAAATATAAAATTAAGAAAACATAAAAATAAATTAAAATATTAACAAAATGCACCAAGATCCGCACGATACCTACACAAATACAACAAGAAAACACGACAAATTCGACGAAATTAGAAAAATCAATTAAAGTTCATTAAAGTGGAATTTAAATTGAAAAATTGAATTAGCAATAATTCAATAAAAATTTTAAATAAAAAATTATAAAAATAAATCAAGAAATATAAAAAACTAAAAAATAGAATTTGCTAGAAAAGAACAAGGTCGAATTTTGTTTTACTGCATCAAATTTTACACGTCACACAATGAGGTATAAATACTGATCCATTTTCACATTAAAGTTAACCTTACAACCATTTTTTTTTTGTGAAACCAAAAAACCATTTTTGTGAAAACCAAAAACCATTTTGAAAGTGTTAAAACTTTAAAACTATTTTGAAAATTTTCAATTATTTTGCAAATTCTTCGAATCTATTTTAAATTTTTAGGTGAGAATCATTTATATTGGAACCCTCTTTCCACATCACGACCTTGCATCTCAATGGAGCTCTGCTCGGCGTTGATGTGGGAGGAGAGGTATTTATGCTGTTTATGCTATTTTATGCCTTATTTTATGTTTTAATGTTTATGGAGTAGTCAATGAAGGGTAATTTTGTTGAATTGTTGTACAATTAATAAATATTATTATCATATCTAAATTATTTTACAAACCTATTTGTTTTATAACTTAAAATGTCGAAATTTTTCCGGCCCACAGCCGACACATCACGCAAGTTAGTAAAATAAACATAGTGCAAATGCATGTAAGCGCGTGGAAAATCGCCAATGATATGCACCCGTGAAGACTCAGCGTGCGCAACGCAGCGGTCGGAACGTAAATATTTATCCCTATAGCTGAAGCGAGAAATAAGGAAGAAGTCTCGGGCTACTTCCTCGTTTCTCAATTCTGTAAAATCGACCTAAAATGATCTTACAAACGGCTTAAAATCACCACACCGAGTAGTCCAGTGGGCACTCAATAAATCTAATATGAACATACTATGCCTTAAGGTCAATTAAAGGAAAAGGGTACGGGGACAACGTGAATTTAAATTGCTGATATAACCACTTTCGTATCAATGCTAAAATGAATAAAACTATGATTAATAGGAAATAAAATCCCAATTGTAAAGTGATTTGATATAATATACGAGATATAAGAGAAATTTTGTTTATAACAAAAAACTAGCAAAGTCTAATAAAGAATAAAATCTTGTTTATAAGGTAAATCTAATAAAGTCTCCGATTAATAAAAAATAAGATATTATTGATAAAGTCGGTAAAGTTAATGATTAATGCGAAAATAAAATCTCATTTGTTAACTCTGATACAATTGACAAGTCATAGGGAATTAAAAATCGTACCTGATAAGATATAGGGTTGACCACAAATCAAGATCATGTCGGTGAGATAAATAAAGGTTACGATCAATGATAAATTAAAATCCAATAGTACAGCGGAATAAATGAAAAAATCACTTCGAAAAATTTAGGATCAACAATAAAATTGAAACATTATTTAGATAGCATTCGACAAGTTAGGGCTATGTTGTAGTTGTGCAAAGATTAAAAATTTACCAATAAATTAGAATCAGGTTTTAGACAAATTAATTGAAATTTATAACGACTAATGAGCTGTGAAATTAGACAGGGAATTTCCGAGTTAACATAAATCAAATGAATAAAGTGGGGATTGAACTAGATTGCGATTTAACTGAGATTTAATGAATCGAGTAGCAAGACGCTAATTTAAGGAATGTAATAGCCAATAGATGACTGAGAAGGAATAGGTAGCTATTAGAGGGAGGCAAATCTCGACCCAAGTAATTGTATTTGAAATAATATTAATAGTTTCCTCCATCCACTTTTCCATGCTGCGTTCCGGCGAGAATAAAATGACATCACGTTGGTTGAAACCGATTACTTTAGTAAAGGAGACGACATAGATATGGTAAATTCAAATTGACATTAGATTCGACAACTTCATAGAAACGTTAAACCGAACAAAACTCCAAGTTAGTCAGACGTAACATGACTTGTAAACGAACCCGTCGTAAGATCTGAACAATTAGAAAAATAGTTATAATCCGTTTTCACCTCATGAAAGGTCGACTTTAAGAAATGTTTTATTAATAACAACACACCGGAACACTCACCAAAGTTCGATAGGATTGTAAAATGGCCTGACCCAATTAGGAGAAGAACCTCCATTCGAGGAAGTTAATAAATTCCAAAGATATGGGTAGCCTAGCATTGCGACGAGATTCCTCGAACGAATAACAAATATGTCCACAATTCAACCAATTTTTGGAATGTGATAATTAAAAATTCCGAGACGGTCGGACTAATTGAATAAACGCATTTGTCGAATTAATTATCATAAAACCCACGATAAATTCCTTTCTAACGAGTACTCGCCGGTCGATAATATAAACAATACGACAAAATATTTATCTCGAACATAGAAGTGACCAATGTAAACACCAATCCGCTTTGACTTTCGTGAGATCTATTTTGAAATTAAGTCGATTTTGTCAATTTGGTTAGTTATGAATTAACTTGAAATAAATCCAAAAATTATAAATTCATTAAGATTCTTAAACTTTAATTAGAAATAAATTATAATTGAAAATAGTGTACAAATTTCAAGCTCTAAAATTAATGCTTCTTAAATCCCTTACTTGACAGCCATTACTAAAACGATAATCTCATGAATTTCACAAAACATTTGACTCGTCTTTACATTAAACTATTTTATAGATGAATTTACGTATTGCAGACGAATCGAGCCTAGAAAAACCCCAATGTTAGTCGCTAGATATACCAAATCCTGGGCCTACATAAACACTCTTTAACTAAAATAGCAAAGACCCTATTCCCCACACTATTATTTTCATGATTTAAATCTCAATCGTTACAGAACATGTCCATCAATCAGATCACCACTCAGAAAAAACGCTCGAGAAGGGTATTACGAACCACCAACGCAATAGGAGGACCCCGGTCACAGCGGCCTCATTCTACCCCTCGGAGAGCACGGGATCCGAGTAGCGACCCTCTCGAGCCAGTGAGGCAACAATACCCGGCCGCTGAAATCTTTGCAAACGCGCAGGACCTCCTCACCCAGTGGGAGCGGGTGCAGGAGCAGGTGGACTTACAAGTAGTCAAGGCAAGGATGTACCTTGCAAACGTGCTGGATGACATCCTTGCCGGGCGGATCGCCGTCGCCCATCCACCTCGTCCGGTTCGAGATACTAGGCGCCCCTACACGGTGGAAGCCCTCAAGAAGAGTTTAGAACGGTATTGTCCGGACGAATGACTAACAGACATTAATGTAGTGATCCGATAACAATTATAATTAGAACTGTGTGTATTTCTTTTTCCTATATTACTGAAAATGAATTTCGAGTTGTTTAAAAGAGTTAAAACATTTAGGCCGACCATAAATTGACGAGTAAAAATCCATTTAATTTCAGCAATGTCTTCTCTACGGATCCTGCAGACGGAATTAGATCGTGCGAGGCAGGCGAATGCCGAGTTACTTAGTCAGATCCTGCAACTAACTCGCGAGATGCAGCAGATCAAAGCGACTTGCTTAGACCCCAAACGAACAAAAATCCTGTACCAACGGCTCACCGCAGCTCAAAAAGGCTGGGCCGAAGAACGCCAGCTCAATCGGAGTTTGCGAACGCAGGTTCGGGGACTCGAAGTCGCACTAGCAGTATGCCGAGAAGGGGAAGCGGTAACTTACCCGCTCATCTTCGCCCCAACTCAAATGCCACAGACAGCAACCAAGTCAGCAGAGCAACCCGCCGTCACCAACCATCGTCGACCGGGACGTAAGGAGCGTGCCCGACGTCGAGCAACTCAACTTCAAAATATCCAACAGTAGACATTCCTCCTGTGATCGATTTTAAATAGAATAGTTTTAGCCTTAGTTGAGTCGTTTACCTTGAAATTGCTTACCAGTACGGTCACAAGTAACCATATTACGTCTCCGTTTCCACAGACAAACTAAGCACTAATCATGAATAATTATTTATGGGGGACAGAGCAAAGCGAGCATAGGTCTTCTATCGACAGCTCGTGAACCCGAGGGTTGTCCGAGCAATTACAGTACTAGCCAATGGTATTCAATTTTTGCGGGCAATCCACCACTTGAACACATTTCCAACGTTGCTTAGCAACGGGTGCCAAGTGGGGTAATATCATTTTGTATGGCGTTACTAGGGTCGCCAGGAAGATAAGCAAGAATTGGAACCCTGTAACCCACCAATAGTTACATCTGGGGTCAAGGTTATTGAAACCATAAGACCCACATTGTTATGACAAAAATTGTGGTTTAAATTTTCCTTAACTTAATAAAATCTTTGTTTAGTGGTTTGCTTCTTTTGCTTACCTTTTAATGGTAACTACCCATTAAAACATAATTCCAGCGTCATTCCTGTAGATGTGTATTTCTGATGGGAAAACCCTTGGGTTGTGTACACCTGGAAATCTTATTCATTATCAAGTACCCAACAATAGTTGAAACTAGTTTTCAAAATTTCAGTTACTTAGTAACTCTAATTGGATGTAGATGTACCATTGCTTAGTGAAGGATGTACTTGAAATAATGAAAGAGCCACAGGTTCTCAATAAACAGGACAGACTCAATAAGTAGAGTAGAATATCTAGAGATAAAGCTAGAACGCTAGCGCAAGCGATAATACATTCTTAAATATTATCTTAATTTCATATATTATTATTTTTATAATTGCTCTAACAAAAAAAGTTTGTGTTTAAATATTTCAATTTACTAAAATATTTTACATAATTATAATATCATTATTTTAATTATATCAAATAATTTTAATATTTTATCGAATGGTACATAAATAAAATATTAATATCAAGCCATATTTTATATTTATATTAGGAGGATTTTGAAGACGATGAAACATATATTGATGAACAATTTAACCAAGCAATTAAATTTGTACCTACTATAGTTACACAACTAGATGTTAAAACTAAATTACAATTATATGGATTTTATAAACAAGTTAAAAAAAATCCAAACGACTTCGATTTTATAATTTTATTAGGCAACAGAAGGTCCATGTAATATTCCAAAACCAGGATTCTTTAGCTTTGAGGCAAAATCAAAATGGTAATAAATATTCTAAAACACTTGATTTTAAAATTTCGCAGGGAATCGTGGAACGAATTGAAACAAATAAGCGTTATGGAAGCCAGAAAAAAATATGTCGAATTACTTAATGAAATTGATGCATCTTGGTATAAAGTATTAAATAGATAATTTTTTTAAAAAATTTCAAATGGTTTTAAATGGATTTAGAAAAAAGTTAAAGGTGCCGTTTTCGTGAGTCGTCCTATATGTGAGTTAGAATTGAATGTTGGAGATGAAAGATCAATTTTCGATGTTGTTAAAACCGGTGATTTAGCTGAATTGAAAAATTTATTGACATCAAATCCATCGTTAATTGATGTAATGGATGATGAAGTAATTTTCATGAAGTAAGGAACATTAACTCCATTCAAAATAGGGAATGAATTTATTACATTGGGCAGCTGATAGAGATCATTCGGAAATTGTAGAATTTCTTTTAGTTTCAGGAATCGATGTTAATCATTTAGTAATTACAGTTAACATATTTCTGTTTTGATTAGTTGTTTCTAGGATTCAATGAACCAGTCAGCTTTGATTTACGGTAATAAATTTTCAAATTCATTTATAATTTTTTTCAAAAAGCTGAAATGAAAAAAAAATTAACGGAATATTCATATTTCAATAAATTAATAATTAATATAAACGAAAAATAACTTATTTATTACATTGTATTTGAAGTGAAAATTTAGGATTAGTAAATCTAAGTAACAATAAAATTTATCAATGGTTGGTAGGCAACGCATTAATTGAAATGCTGTTGATAAGAATACAAATAATGTAGTTCATATAGATTTCAAATTTAAATTACCATTTTGATAATGAATTTATGGCTTGCATTTTATATTTTAAATTTATATTCTCATTTCAATAAAGAATTGCACGACTAGTAATTTATAATGAAATGCTAAATCTTAGATTACTTGAATAAACGAGTATAGATTTATTTTATAATTTATGTAAGAATTTAATTTTAAAAAATACATTTAATAATTTATATTTGAAATTTGTTAGCATAATTTTGGGATTGTATCTATAAATAATTTAACTAATTATTAAATAAAGGAAATGGTGATTTATCTTTTATTTACTTTCTATATATTATAATGATCGATGAGCAATTGGAATCATTACATTACAAATATTGTAAAATACCTTTCTTCGGTAAATTCAAACTATATTTGTTCCATTTTTGTAAAGAATATTCCCAGGTAAAGAATGCAACAAAAATCTTTTTTAGTCAAGCATTATTATAGTCGGACGATGATTAATCGAAACACTGATGCAAGCGGATTTTTTAAATGTCACATTTACCTTCGAGGTCCGATAATACAGATGTTTCTGTTTCACTTACGAATAATTCGTTTTGCAAGTTGTCACTCCCATTTTATCAACACTTAACTTGATTTTAGTTGATAAAAAATCTATTACTTTTAAATAATAACCTTAAATCGTAAAATTATAAAGACTTAAACTAATTAATGAATGCAAACATTTCTATCATAAGTTAGCTGGCGTAATAATTAAGCTATATTGCATAGAAACAATGTTTACGAGTCAAAATTTTATCAGCTATTCCAAATATCATTTTTCTGATATGAACATTTGTATATATATTTTATCAACTATTGTAATATCTTTCCAGAATCATAAAAATTTCTGTAAAATTCGCAACTGCCCGGACAAAATCGTTCAACTGAAGATATTAATCATCTAATGAAAAAAATCGAATTAATTTAATATTTGAATTTATATTGATACTTGCATTTTATTACAATTATTTAATATTCAAGTTTTTGCTTTAAATAGTTTTGTATTTTATAAGTTTTAATATCTCATCAAATTTAATTTAAATGATTAGCACTATTGGCTATATTAAAACATTTGAGATTCGAGTTTCTTTAACTTTTATTTAAAATTTTACTTTATTGAGATGTATATTTTTAAAATTAAATCTTAAGTTAAGAAATTTTTTTTAAAATTAAATTTCGAAATAATTTTAAATTCAATTGACAATTTTCATGAAAAAATATGTTTGGGTTTCATAATTTACATTATTTAGGTGCTGCTGCTAACAATTTCAAGACAGTTGAGGTTTTACTAAAATATAATCCAAATCGTGAAATTAGAGACGAAGATGGACTTACGGCAGTGGAATTGACAACTGATTATAAAATTAAGAAGCTGTTGTCATAAAATAAAAATTTGATTTTTTAGATTTAACTTTATCATAATAAAAAAAATTAAATTTATAAAAAAATATTTGTTTAAATAATTAGTTTGTTACATATTAAAATTTTTCAATAATTAATATAGAATAATTGAATGTCGGCAAGAATTCATAAATATAATAAAGAAGCTCCAACTGAATTGGAATTGCAAATTGCAACCGTATGTAAAATGGTTATTCTTTAAAATTTATTTAAATATTCGTTTAGTTCATTAATGAATTGCAAAATACCAATGATATGAAAGATGTCTTGAGCGAACTCTTGATTGCTGGAGCCAAAGTAAGAATTACTTTTTTTAAATATATTTGCATAAAGTCAATTTTGTTTTATCAATTTTGAATGTTTTATGCTAAAACAATACTGAACATTCGCAACTTCTACTCGTTATTTAGAAGTTGATAAAGTTTAGAGACATTTTTAAAAAATATTTAATCTTTTACATAAATATTTAAAGTACTTATAAATATATTAAAATTATTATTTTTAGGAATGCGAAGTTAGTGGAAAAAGTGCAATTATTGTCTATGTTCCAATAAATCAACAAAAACTTTATCAAAAAATCCACACCAGATTCATTCGTGAATTAGAAAAGAAATTCAGCGGTAAACATGTATTCGTTTGTGCTTATAGAACAATTCTTCCTAAACCATCAAAAAATAGCAAGAACAAGTTGAAGCAAAAGAGACCAATTTCAAGAACTCTAACTGCAGTTCACGATAACATTTTGTCTGACTTGGTTTTCCCAGCTGAAATCATTGGTAAACGAACCAGAATTTCAGTCGATGGTAAAAGATTGATTAAATGCCATTTGGAAAAGTCACAACAGTTCAATATTGAACACAAGATTGATACTGTTGCCAGTTTGTACAAACAACTTACTGGAAAAGATGTCGCTTTTGAATTCCCAGAATGGAACTTGTAATTTGGTGAATAAAAAATTGGATATGATATTTTATTTAAATTCAGTTTTAATGATTTATTGATCGATAGAAATTTAAAATAATTGTAAAGTTTAATAATATTTTTGAATGTTATCGTAATAATTCCATGACTTTCTTTATCGATAAGAACTATGCGAATAAACAATACAATAATTAGGAATATTTGTACTTAGTATTTTTTGATAACATAGGAATGATTTGTTACTCGTCAAGATGATCAAAACTTTTAAGTAATACCGTATAGGAAGTAATTCATGAAAGTAAATAATAATTATTTGTGGTACTTAATAATCAAAAGTATTTCATGTTTTATGATAGTTAATTCTTATTTTTTGTGTGATTTATCTTTAAAATATTTCTTGAGGAATCAAGGCGTTTCATGAAATTATAACCTTGTGAAACAAGGTACAAGCCGTTTACTCAACTATTCCTTTCAATAAGATTGAAGAGTTATATTAAAAAGCTTTAATTATGCAATTTAGATTTCCTAAACCTAACGAAACTTAGTAAACGTCATAACAATGCTCTTAATAATCACTGGAATATGAAAACAAGGAGATCTGAATAATACATTGCAATAGAACAATACGACACCAAAGAGCAAACGAGTGGATTGGATGAAAGGATTACCCATTATTGATGTATCTCAAGAGGGACCGTTTGACAAATAACATTTTAGAGATCCGGGATATGCAAACGTTTTATAAGATAAAATGAAAATGAAAGGCTTTTTTAGTATGTAATAAAAAATAAAGGGAGGAAGCAAGAAAGTATTTTAAATTATCTTTATTAGCCGAAGTACAGAAGAAAATCAATAAACTATTTGTAAATTAACTTCGCAAAATACGATTTTATTTTTTATAAAACCTTGTAAATAAACCGGCTCCATAAAAGAAAATATAAATAAATATGTAATAACACGATCATTCAAAGAGATAGAGAAAGTCACTCAAACGTATCTGAAATGAGAGAGGACAAATATGAGTTCTGTGCAAAAGTCGATAGTTGGAAAGCATTAGAAACATCACATAGAAATTTGACCTAAAGACAAATATGTGATCGTTCAGTGTAATATGAAAGAAATTATCAAATTAATAAAACATTGAATAACCGGCTCCCGAAAAGTAATAACAGTCCATTTAAACTACTAAATTGTAAATCGAGAAGAAATGCCGAAGCATGTAGAAGAGAATAGTTATGCCTTCCTCAATTCAATGCTCTTTTGTTGTGCTGGGCGATGATTGGGTAAATCAATTTTAATGAAAGGTCTAAGGGTTATCCAATCCCAAACTAGCGCCCGCATAAAAGATAACCACTAGATACCCGCTGAAAATGACGTTGGTACTTTGTGCTAGTGGATGAATATTAGCAAAGGTGAGTCTCTCTACAAAGACTGCCAATGACCTAATATTCATTTACGGTCCATGAGCTGTCATAGAAGACTTAGTGCTCTATTTTTACCTGTCCCTACTCAAACAACTAACTGGTTTATTCAATTTTAAATTTAAATAAAAGACAAAATCATAACAAAGTTAATATAATAATAATAAGATAATAACCAAACACAAATAAATGATCACAAATCTTTTTGTCAGTAATACCATTTAAAGTCACTCAAATCTCATTCGATTTGAGAATATGCCCCACCTTTCAGGCGGTTTTGACAATCGCGCTTACCAGGCCGAGCTTTTTGCCTATTTCGTTTTGGCTTTGGTTTCGAATGGGGTATATTTTCGGGCGTAGTGATAGCTACTTCAATATGTTTCCCCATCACGTTCCGGATCACGATCGCTTCTTACTCGGTGGACAACTTACTGCAACACCACACGAGTCCAGTTCAGATTTCATCCTTTAATTTCAATTGCGCTTGGGCCAGGGATCCTTCTTTTTGGGCCAATTTTGCTCGACGTTCCTCTACTTCCACTCTTAGTTTGATTACTTCTTCGTGACTCATCTAGTTCTGCTACATACTTCGGCATCGACGTACCAGTGCTTCGACCCTCTAATTTTGTGAAATTGCCTCCGCATGGTATTTCGCCACCTCTACTCTGATAATTGTGAGGTTTGATCCCCTTAAATAAACCATATTATTGTGGGTTTCTGGGTGTTGATATTTTGAAACTATATGGTTGTCACCCAGACAACACCATACAAATATCTTTCGCTTACCACTCGGCACCCGTTGCTAAGCAACGTTGGAACTGTGTTCGAGTGGGTAGATTGTCCGCAAAAAGTGAGCGCTATTGCTAATGCTAACGAGCTGCCGATAGAAAGCCTGTGCTTGATTTCGATTTTTAGGTCCTATTATTCTCCTATCTCTTTCAAATGTTAACCTATACTCTCATATCATTCATTGTTATTGTTGGGCCAGAACGTAAACGGCCTTGAGAAATGTTTTAATGGATCAGTAATACACATGCAAACATAACATGCAGATTCAAATAAACCTGGAAACACCAATTAAACCATATAAAATATGAGAAAATAAGAGAATTAAATATAAATTAATAAACATAAAAATAAATTAAAATAAAATACAAAACGCACCAAGATTCGCACGATACCTACACAAACATAACAAGAAAACACAACAAATTCGACAAAATTGGAAAAATTAATAAAAGTTCATTAAAATGAAAATTAAATCGGAAAATTTGAATTAGTAATAATTCAATAAAAATCCTAAATGAAAAATTATAAAATAAATTAAAAAATAATAAAAATAACGAATAGAATTTGCTAGAAAATAACAAGGTCGAATTTTGTTTTACTACATCAAATGTCACATGCGAGAAAAATAGGTATATATACTGATCCATTTTCACATTAAATTTAACCGTTTTTCGAAACAAACCATATTTACAAATCTAAAAACCATTTTTGAAATCGTTTAATTTTGTTCAAGAATTTTACTTTCAGAATTTTTAGGTGAGAAATATTTATGTTGGGACCCTCTTTCCACGTCACGTTCCTTGCATCTCAGTAGAGGTCTGCTCGGCGTCGACGTGGGGAGAGAGGCATTTATGTTCTATGTTATGATATGATATTATATACAAATTTTGGAATGGTTATGAAGGGTAATTATGTTGTTTTTCATAATTAATAAATATTATTGATATATATAAATTGTTTTATATGTTTTCATTTCATAAATTAAACTGTCGAAAATTTTCCGGCCCACAGCCAACACATAACGCAAGTAAATAAAATCTACACACAAATCAGATTCGTGTAAGTGCGGGGAATATCGCCAATGATCTGTGCCCGTGAAGACCCGGCGTGCGGAACGCAGGGTTGGAACGTCAATATTACCCCTATAGATGAAACGAGAAATAAGGAAGAAGTCTCTGGCTGCTTCCTCGTTTCTCATTTCTATAAAATCGACCTAAAATTATATTACACACGGCTAAAAATCGTTCACACCGAGTAGTCCAGTGGGCACTCAGTAAATATAATATGAACACAATATGCGCCTAAGGCTTATTAAAGGGGAACGGTACGGGGACTAAATGAAAGTGAAATCGTTGATATAGCAAATTTTGAATTAATATTTGAAAAAACTTATTGGTACAATTAAACTGGCTTAATATTTTCGAAGTAAATTAGATAAAAATTACTAGTACGATTAAATGGAATTTACGTTTTGAAATAAATTCGTAGAAATTATTAGACAAGAAATTCAGTGATTTAATTAAATTAAATTATGGATAAAGATTAAAGCAAATAAAGTAAAAGCTAAAGTAATCAATTAAATTGTTGTAACTTGAAAATGGAATAGTTACTGAGAAAAACAAGTAATTCATCAATTAAATTATTATTGTTGATTAAAAGTAAAACGATCATGGAGGAAAATAAGTACAGTATTGATTAAATTCCATTAATATAATTGTTAAGTAGAATTAAAGTAACCCATTGTTTAACGAACAAAATCTTCTTTAATATAATTCGGGAATTAAAGCGAAATAGTAGAAAATCCTTGTTTTACAAAATAAATCCGTTGACTAATCTAAGGGAAGTTGTTGATTAAACCAAGCGATTTAATAATTTAGATCTAAAATAACTTGAATAAACTAAATTAATTCTCGAATAAAAGTCAAATAAGCCTTTAAGGAAAATAGAATAAAACTTGATTATTAAGAAAAATACTAAAACAATAATTTATTAAATCCAAGGAGTTAGTGATCTAGCAAATTGTAAAGAAAAATATGTAACGCGAATTAATCGAATTCATTGATAAAGAGATTCCTCGATTCGAACAGAAAATAACTTGCGGGTAAGAGTAGCGGGATTTACTAGTTAAAGAACCAAATGTTTCATTAAGTAATATAAATTCCTAGATAAAATAAAATAAGCAGAATCAGATAGTTTATTAATTAAAATAAATTAACACAAATTACGAAAAAATCAAGATTTAACAATCAGAAATTATATTAGTATTACATGAAAGGTTCAATCAGGAAGGCTTACTACATGATTCCTTTTGAATAATAAAAATCCCACATAAATTCCAAGTGCATGAGATGACATCCGATAGATGTAGGAGTTTTTTCCTTAAAAGTATTAATAAAAATTGTTCAACTTAACCGAAAACTCACCAAATGTTCCACGAACGCACGATCTTGAAAGTCCACTTATCTAAAATAAATTAGAAAATTACGAGTGATAAAATAAACAATATTTACAAACTGCTATTTCCGTCGATATAAACAATTCACTGTGATCGAATTGCGATTGACGTTCGCTTCCTGCCATTCAATTCAACCACCCGCACATTCGTCAATATACTTATCACCAATAACAGAATACGTCATTTGTTTTCACTCGACAAATTATACACTCATCCAATATCTTAGGTGAAGATTTAACCCGTCAATCCATGAATATTACAGGAGCCCCGCAAATGCGTAAGTTTCAAATAATTATAATAACCAATTATGAGTATGTACGAGCCTTAGAAACAACCCCGCATCGGAACTACATCACCCGCCGGTAGGAAACTCAAGTTCGTAAGAAAACGTTCCAAACTAAAGACAACGATCAAATAAGTCATCCCTGATAATGCATCATGATACTCCCGTACCAGCTAATTTCCAAACTCCTGATTAAGCATGATAATCAATCTTTCATTTGTCATTATGCACCTTCCGTAATCCTAATTGATCTACAGCACCATGAATACACAGTTGGCAAGTTCTACGCGAGAACCTCAGTCCTGATTACTTGAGAAAATTTGTCCGACGAAAACTAAATTGAAATCAAATCTTATGGAAATTACGATACCGACTCGGCGACCATCTCAAGTACTTCCGTCTAAATTCTTCAGTCGAATCGTTAGATCGCTATACCACATCCGACTTCGGTATTTGAATTAATCCAGGAAATAAACACTAAGTATAGATTCTGTAACCTTTATAATTGTTTTATTTTTTCGAATAAATCAAACGGTGATTATTAAAATCACTTTAGTTTAAAAAAGGTTATATAAATGTTTAATTATTTGACGATTATTTCATAAAAGATGGACCACCTCAAGTCCGTTCTACCCAGAAAATGATGAATATTCAAAATATTTTGTAAAGTTTTCTTGAAAATTATTTAGTTATGTTCCCTTTAACTCGTATTGATATTCGAATTTACCTATATCTAATTGAATAATTTAAAGGTATACAAACTCAAAGGGTTAGCAATAGATGAACCATTTGTAACCTAAATAAGTCAAAACTATCAACGAACTGCATTTTGTTATTTCTCAACATCAGTAAAGATTTTTCTCGAATGGCTCGTACGGCATGAGAACTCGTAATCCAGTAGCTTCGAAGTGTCTTTTCTCCTAGTTTCCAAACGCATTACCAGACCGGTCAGTAACACGCGTTCAACTTCGAGTCCCGTGAGTTTTAACGTATTTGAATTCGAGTTAACCCCATCTCTTCTTTGAACGACAAATTTTGTGCAATTGCGAATCACAAGGTAACCATCCCAATCTAAAATACCAAGCGAAATATTAAATGAAAAATGCTAATCTCACCAATTTTTCCATTCAGGAGAAACAGGAGCTATGGTTGAACTCCCTGCTCACGTCGTGGAACAATGGAGGCAGGCATGGAACCGGGTGTATCAAGAGCGATGCCCTGACATGCCGGAAGATGACCCGTACGAAGACATATCGCCGGAGGAATTCATGCGGCAGTTCCGGAAGCCGTTTGAGGAGCCCAACCCTGCCCAGGACATCCTAACTCAGGCCCAGGAGCTCCTGGAGGGCCTCCTCCAACACCAGCGCCAAGTCGAAGCAGATGTGGCAAGGGCAACAGCACACCTGGCCAACGTCAAAGATGATCTGGTGGCAGGACGATTAGCCAGCAAATACCCACCGTCACCAAGGCCAGTTCGGAACCTCAAAAGGCCAGTGTTCGTGATCCCTGGTTATTCCCCAGAAGAAGGGATTAAGCGATTCCTCGCAGACGATTGACTATTGTGTAAATGATTGGAACCTCTTATTATAATATCAGTGTTATAGACCAATTCTCTTCTTTTATTATTGTTGTTGTAAATTTTATTTCATAAATATGTTTGAACTTAAACCTAATTATCATTAATGGTCATCACAGAAATTCAACCCTTACTATTTTAGAAATGGACCCCATAAAGTTGCTCCAACACGAATTGACCCAAGCGAGACAGGCAAATAAGAATCTTCACGAACAACTCATTCAATTAGTACGAGAAACACAGCGAATTAAAGCAACATGGATCGAGCCCACGAGAAGCAAACGATTGTACCAAAAGCTAACTGCGGCCCAGAAGGGATGGGCAGAAGAAAAGCAGTTAGTGCAGGGCCTAAAAACCCAAATCAAGGGGTTAGAGGTAGCGTTATCCGCCTGTCAGGAGGGAGCAGCGGTGACCTACCCTCTAGTCTTCGCCCCTGCTCAATTGGCCTATCGTGAAGCGAACTCTACTTCCTCGGCTACCTTAGTTACTCCAATCACTCCGTCCACAGCCAGTCGACGACCTGGGCGTAAGGAGCGGGCTAAGCGTCGAGCCGCTCGATCTTCTAATCCATCAGCAATCCTGTATCCTTTGGATAAATAAAACATCATTTACATATATTGTGGTTTTCCTGTACATTTTATTATTCCTATAACACCTTGAGGCTTGAAGTAACACTGTAGAAAGGTTAAATAAGCAGCAACACTTATTTCAGAGTTAAATGTCGATAAAATAAATAGATAAACAATAGAAACTAAAATGCAAGGGGACCAAACAATGTTAAAGCGAGCACAGGTCTTCTATCGACAGCTCGTGAACCCGAGGATTGTCCGAGCAATTATAGTATTAGCAATAACACTCACTTTTTGCGGGCAATCCACCCCTTGAACACATTACCAACGTTGCCTAGCAACGGGTGCCAAGTGGCGGTTAGAATCTTTTTGTATGGCGTTACGGGGGCAACCACGGGATAATTCAAACAAATAACGAAACCCTGTAACCCACCATTATGTCCATTCCCATAGTCCTTCTTATCATCGTCCGTGTTGATGATTATTCTTTGGCCTGTACACCCTTTGTTATGTTAAATATTCACACAGTATCTCTCTTACCCTTATACCTATTATAACCACAATGTTCCCTATTACGTATTATTGCTAGTCTTATCATTGATACTATTATATGTATTACCTTTATTAATTGTTACTACTTTTACCTTTAATTGTTATTCTTATTACTATAATTACCATTATATTTATTATTACTACTATTATTATTACTACTATTATTATTATTACTATTATTATCATTATTATATAATTATTATCATTATTTTATAATTATTATTATAATTACCATTATCCATACTATTATCATTATTATTATCAAGTTTTTAGTAGGGATCCTTCCTTATTCCTCAGCTTTATAAAATATTTTTTTTATATAAAAATTTAGCAGTAATCCATCTGTATTTTTCCGGTTTTCGATAAAGTATTTTTGTTAATTCGAAATATTTTAGCAACGTCCCACCTGGTGGGTTACTGGGGTTCGCTATTTGTTTAAACCGTCCTATTGTTACCCCGGTAACGCCATATAAATATTGCTTTGACTACCACTCGGCACCCGTTGCTAGGCAACGTTGGAAATGTGTTCGAGTGGGTGGATTGTCCGCAAAAATTGAGCATTACTACTAATACTGTAATTGCTCGGACAACCCTCGGGTTCAACGAGCTGTCGATGGAAGACCTATGCTCGCTTTACAATGTCCCCTGTGTGAGAAAGTTCAAGATCAGACTCAATGTTGGTCGGTAGAAATAGAACAATGTTCCGGTGACGCGGTGGGAGTACTCACGACTTTTCGACGACAATTCCATATTAATTAGATCTTGTGACCTGCTACTTTAGATTTGTTTAACAATAATTACAATTTTATTTAATAAAACAAGGAAAACGATTAAAAATATATAATGTTTGTAAGTTAATTCGGGGTTAGAACGGTGCTGGGTCTTTTAGTCCACTTGGCTGGTTAGACGTGCAGCTCTGCGTCGGGCACGTTCCTTGCGACCCGACCGGTGATTGCTTGACTGTGTTGTCGATGGAGTCACTGCTAATGTGGGATTGCTGATGGAATCCCGGTATGCCAACTGAGATGGGGCGAAGATGAGCGGGTAAGTTACCGTCTCCCCTTCACGACTGGCTGCCAAGGCGACTTCCAGTCCCCTGATTTGCGTCCGGAGATTCTGATTTAATTGACGCTCCTCCGCCCAACCTTTTTGAGCGGCTGTGAGGCGTTGGTGGATGGATTTGAGCTTGGCCGGATCTACCCAGGTAGACTTCACCTGCTGCACCTCCTTGGTGAGTTGAATTATTTGTTCGTATAAGAATTTGTTGGATTTCTGGGCGCGAGATAGTTCATTTTGTAGCAATTGGGCGGTTTCCATGGCTAATAAGATAAAATAATTAAAAGGTGGTTTACTGATAGGATACAATCATATAACATTAGGTTTATTTTAAACAAATTAAGGCGAAATCATTTAATGATAATAAAAATCTTAATTAAGCGAAAACAGAACAACAAAACAAAACATTCCCAAATTTAATTTGTACTATCCACAATTCAATCTAAACCAAAATGTAAACAAAAAAATAAAATTGTTTTGAGTCAATCACCACGCGCAATTTGGCTTATAATCACTCATGGGAATCTCTTTGCCACCCATTCTTCGGGTGTGTAGCCCGAGATCGACATAGTCGACCTCTTCGTACTGCGGCCTCGAGTCGCAACGGTTGGTGAGTCCTGGGTCGGGGAGATTGGTTGGAGATGCCAATAGTTGTCGGCGATCCGACCCGCCAGCAAATCTTCCTCGACGTTCGCCAGATACTGGCGAGCTCGGATCACTTGCAGGTTTACTTGGCGCTGATGGATCTCCAGATTGGTGAGCAGCCGCTGAGCCTGTTGGTGGATCTCCTCGGCTGGGCTCCATTGATCGATTGTTCCCTGCCCCAGATTGTTTCTATCGAGAAACTTCGACGGGGGAAACTCTGGGCACTTCTCCTGTCGGTATTGAGCCCAGGCCCATCTCCATCGGTCTGCGAGAGAGATTACCGTCTGATCCGTCGGATTAGTTGCTGGAATAAACATTATTAATATGGTTAAAGCTTAGTGACAGCGAATAATTATGAGGGGTCTCTTGCCGTCAATTTAGTTAATTTCTGTTATTATTATATATAGTGATTTTTGTTGATCTCTCAGCCATCTCATAGGGAAAGTAATTGATTCATTTCAAGGGTTGGTTTGATTTATTGTTCTTATGCATATCTACGATTATTGTGCATTTACATACTTGTAGTTAACCAATTCGTGTTATTCTAGAACATTAAGTGCGTGATATTGCAAAAATTATACGTCCGTCGAAATCTTTGGGGAACGAAATACTCTCTTGATCTTCGGCAGGAGTTAGCGTTTGGGGAAAATGGGCTGCGACAGATCTTTCATTGTAATGGGTTTTTTCTTTTATGAAAATTTACTGACAATAAATCCCTGTATCACCCGTTTTGAGTATCGAACAAATTCAAATCCCCAAAACTTGTTGATCAACAATGGCTATTTCATGAGATATTATATTTGCGCTATAATTAACTCTTCAGCGTGAGGCTCCTGAAACTTTTGAAATTGAATGAAATAATAAATGTAAAGGATAATGACATAATTGATACTACTATGGCGAGGCGTATAAATACTTTAGGGGGGAATTGTGATGGTCTGTGATTTAGCGGATTAACTGCACTCGCTCGGGTATTTGGAAGGTAATAATGGAAAACTGGTGTCAAAGGGGACGGAGCTATAGTAGATATAGGTTGGGTGTAATGATCGATTAACATAAAAATTCATTTATAATCATAGCTATACATGAATAAGGAAAAATCATTTACAATCATAAATATATATGAATAAAAAATCATTTACAATCATAAATTAAATATAAGTTATAATAAACTCACTCTCTATTGTCCCAGCTTGCGTCGTCGTATCTTCTTCATTAAATGTCACTTCATCAGAAAGGGGTTGCGTATTCATATTTAGAAAAAGAAAAATTCCAAAATAACTTTGTATTGATGTTTAGTTTTATTTAAATACAGAAGTGGGGGTGCCTGTACACACGGGTTATTGATGGCCGTAAAATCGATTAATCCTGATGAATTGTTGATAAATTGTTTATTGGGTATTAAATTGAAGTCGACTTAAATGTTTATATTAAAATCTATATCCGTTGATCGAGTGATTGGTTTGCGTATCGATAATTTGGACTTTTCAATCGTCGATATCCAAACATGTGCAATTTTATAATGATCGATTTTCCTGTGATTTATGATAATTCGGAGTTTGCACTACTATATCGTCTAGTAGGTCCTTTTTATGCGATTATTTCTTATTTTAACGAATTTTCTTTACTCGGCGATGGATATCACTGCTAAACAGGCTGGGGACGAATTCGAAGAAATAAACCCATTCCTGTTTGGGTTACACTGATCATTTTGGATTATTTTATCAGATGAATTACTACTTCTATGGCGATACTGATTATTCCGTAAGTGGGGTTAGTAATTTAATTAATTTATTCCGCATAATTTCGTAGAGATTTTAGGGATATTTCATGGGTTCTATCAATGCAGGCATCTGATACAAATTTTTGGAGGGATTGTCTTGATTGGTGATATAAATCTTCAATGGAATAAAATTGTCGGCTCGATGGGTTTTTATTTCTCTCTTCTATTTAACTTAACTCAATGGTATTTATCACGCTTCGTAAATTCTATAAATAATGCATAATTGGCGCGGTAACCCTTTACTTGTTCCGATGATTTGGTTAATTCTCCACCGAGCAAAATCTCGATAGATACTTTACGAATTTTTGACACAATATAGTTTTGGTGGTATGATCGCCAAAAAATCGCTCAATGGTTGGGAGTACGGTGACGGTTAGAAAGTTATAGTCGATTGCAATTATTATTGATGTAGCTCTCTACGGGGAGCTTGAAGAGAAGTGCGTTGTTGACTATACTGATGGATATACTCTAGCTTAGGGTTCATTAAATTCTCTGCTCTATTGAAAGTTTAGGGTATGTTGGTTTCAATAGCTACCATTATCATTATGTCCTTATCGAGTTTCCCAATAACTATTCAGCAATAACGGTAATTTATAATTCATATCAAATTTAGATTTACGAGAAAAATAATCATTTAATTACATAGCGGTGATCCAGTTTTTTATTTGGAAAAACGCGTCTAATCTCTGATTAAATTCTTAACTTCCCCAAGAGTTAAAGTGATTTATTTGATAACGATTATAAATCTATCATTTATAGTTAAGTTGAATTTATTAATCTATTTCATTTCATATCAACGATTTCATATTAATTTATCCCCGTACCCTTTCCCTTTAATAGGCCTTAAACGCATTTTATGTTTATATTATATTTAATGAGTGCCCACTGAACTACTCGGGGTGATGATTTTGAGCCGTATGTAGTATAATTTAGGTCGAGTTTACAGAAAACGAGAAACGAGGAAGTAGTCAAAAGACCCCTTCCTTATTTCTCCTTTCTTCTGTACGGAATAATATTGACGTTCCAACCCCTGCGTTCCGCACGCCGGGTCTTCACGGGCACAGATCATCGGCGATATTCCACGCACTTACACGAATCTGAATTGTATGTTGATTTTATTGACTTGCGATGTGTCTTGGCTGTAGGCCGGAAAAATTTCGACAAATAAATTAATTATGAAAAACAAATTCGATTTTAACATTATAAATATTTATTATTATATTAAAAACAAGATACAAATTACTTGACCAAATCATTTCCATAAATCATAAAAATACATCTCCCGCTACGCCGACATCCAAGCAGAGCTCTACCGAGGTTGCGAGGACGGGACGTGGAGAGAGAGTTCCAAATAAAACTACTGCTCACCTACAAAATAATTCAAAGTAGATTTTTAAAAATTAGCAAAAATTTTATTTCAAAATTGATTTCAAAAATGGTTAACATTATGTGAAAATGTATCGGTATTTATACCTATTTTCTGTCCCTAACCTCGCGTGTTAATTTTGATTTAGTAAAACAAAATTCGACCTTGTTATTTTCTAGTGTATTCTAATCTTTTTTTTGATTATTTTTTCAATTTATTTTGATAATTTTTTATTTAGAATTTTTGTTGAATTATTTCTAATTCAAATTTTTGGTTTAAATTTCATTTTCATGAAGTTTTATTAATTTATTAAATTTCGGTCGAATTTGGTAGGTTTTCATGTTATGTTTGTCTTTGTATCGTGCGGATCTTGTTGCATTTTGTTATTATTTTAATTTATTTTTATGTTTATTTATTTTATATGTAATTATCTTTTTCTCATATTTTGTTAGGTTTAATTGATGTTTTAATAGGTTTGAGTTTAAATTTGCATGTTATGTTTGCGTGTGTGTTACCGATCCATTTAAACATTTTACAAGGCCGTATGTGTTCTGGCCCAACACACCCTTATTTTACGGTTTATAGTTTTCGATAAAGTATTTTCATTGATTCGGAAAATTTAAGCAGTGATCCGCCCTCATTTTGTGGTTTCAAGAGAATATTATACTAACAATCGAACAACATTTCACTTTTGCTTTACTATTTTCTATAAATATTTTAATCAATTCGGAAAATTTGAGCAGCGTTCCGCCCTTATTTTACAGTTTTACGATAACTGTTTTAACTATTTCCGAAAATTTGCGCAGCGTTCTGCCCATATTTTTCAGCTCAATTCAACATAATTTATTTAATTCTTAAATATTATTTACAACATTATTTTTCCTAATTTTGGTCGTTCGGATTAATCTTTTTCCAATGGCTATTCATTTTAACTGTTGCAATGATTTCGCTATTTTCCCCGCTACCTTTTCCCTCTCTTTTTCCTTATGATCTATTTATGTTCATATTATATTTAATGAGTGCCCACTGGACTACTCGGTGTTAGTGATTTTGAGCCGATTGTTGTTTAAAAAGTTTATGTCGATTTTATCGAAATTGAGTGCAAGAAAGTTGAGCCAAATGACCCACCATCGAGCTACCCCCTTTCGCTATTTAGGTTCAGTGATTTGACTTTCGAGTCCGTCATTACCCACGGCGAGATCTCTCACGGGCACGAGCTATTGGCGGACTTACACCGCACTTACACTGCTCGGTAACTATGTGTGATTTTAATTACTTGCAATATATTTTGGCTGTGGGCCGAGGAAAAAAGGAAATAAATAAATTTACCATATGAGTTGAATAAAAGCCTCGATGCATAAAGATTGTTGGCTTTAAATTTTTATTTGGCATACTACATCGTCCATAAATTCATAAAAATTACCGGGAATTAATCATTAATTCATCCGGCATTAATTCACAAAATCATAATAAGTATTTCATCAATTCATCTGGCATTAGTTCACAATCAATAATCGCACGCTAGCTGTCAGCCATCGTGCTAAGACACAACACTTACCACGGTTCTCAGCTAGTTATACAAACCAATGAAAAATAAGATTTTTAATCAATACTGAAAAATAAGATTAAAATCTGTCAAAACACATCAGTATATATACCTATAATTTGGCCTTAACCTTGTGTGCTATTTTTATGTGCGATTAAATAAAATTCAACCTTGAAATTATTTGTGTTATCTAAATTAAATTTTTATTATTTTCTTAATTTGAATTGGCAATTTATTTTTAACATTTTTAATTAAATTTATTCAGCCCAAAAATATTTTATTTGTTCATTAATTTTTACTTTTATATTACTTGTCGTTTTTCGGTCAAATTTTCTTGTTATTATGTTATTTTTTATGTAAATTTCGTGCGGTTCTTGATGCATTTTGTATTTATTTTATTTTACTTTTATGTTTTTTTTGATTTTATATTTATTTATATTCTCTCAGATTTTAAAATGTTTAGTTAGTGTTGTATGAAGTATTTTAAGTTATCTTGGTGCTGGGTTTTCGTGCTGTATTACTGATGCATTTAAACAATTCTCAAGGCTATTTGTGTTCTGGCCCAACATTATTGTTACCGAAACACATCTACCACTAATTTAATCCATATTAGTAATTTAAAAAATGAAATTTCTATAAGTTTGTGTAAGGACATTTTCTAGTGAACATATACATCGCCTGGGTGAGAGGAGGTCTGAGGGTAATTGTAATTCCCTTTACTATAAGATTTTTTGGATGGTCTCTACAACAATGTTAGAACCCATCGACCCTTGGCCAATGCGATAGAAGCATTATTGAGGACACCATAGTTTTTCGCCTCAATTCTATACATTTTGGTTAAAGATATTCAAAATGTTGGCGAATAAGGTTGGTTTTTATTTATTTTTTCTAGAGTATTTGTGTGACTCCCACCTAAACGCCATCAAGATTATTATTCTATCCTTACTATGTACCCATGGTGATTGCCATGTTGGTACTGTACATAAGGGTTGAAAATTCATGAACAGGTGAGCTCCATTTCTAGAACTACTCCTCATGATATTTTCACTTTCGGGTTCTTGACTGCCGATGGAAGGTCTTACGTCTTTCTCTTTCTATATCCTTGTTCTTACTCGTCTATTCCTACAATTCCCATACTTATTTGTCATCTTTACCCATTATTTATAAAGGTATCCTTCAAAAATTTTAGCAGCGTTCCTCCCTTATTTTTTGGTAAATTTCCTATTTCATTTGTTTAATCATTGTATCGACTATATTTTCGTCCTAGTTTACCCTTTATCTTTCTCTAAAAAAAATTTGATTAACAGTTCCTTAACTCCCGGTACATTTCCCATGATTTTAAGTAATTACAACCCTCTGCAGTCACTTTCATAAACACTACTCTCTTCTGCCACATTATATCCTTCAACTATTTGAAAATGCTTTCAACTTTATGTTCCTACCCTATCTTATTCTTTTCTACTTGATTTTCCGATTAATTTTCCGACAATATTTTAAATTTTCAATACAAAACTTTTTTCCCCCTTAACTAAAGTCGCACTTCCCATGATCTTACGTGCTCACTCCGGCTGATGTTTCCATCAGAACCGCCAGTCAGCCCCATAAAATTTTATTTCAATTCTTATTATAAGTAAGATTTTAAGGGGACTTGTCATTGGCACCAAAAGATTCCACGACCATCCAGAATAAAATTAAAATAACAAAACTTTAACTTCGAAATATATATTTATACAAGATAAAAATACTTACAATCCACAAGTTTGTCAGTCATGCAACCAAATTTGAAAAATTGTCATAAGTTGGCAAAAAAATTTATAAACAATCGTGTTTACAAATGTCTAAAAATTTTGTCTAAAAAATTTTGTGTCTGTCTGAAATTATGAAAATGACTGCTGTATATATAGTGTTTTCATGCCTAGGTGCGACCAATCAGAGAATTTTGAGCTTTTTTCGGGGGATTTTATTTGTTTTATTTTATTTTTTTCCTTATTTTTCTCTATTTTTTGATATTATTTTCTCAATATTTCGTAAATTTTTATTTTTTTATTTAACCATTCTCTTTGATTATTTCCCTTTTTACCCTTTGATATTTAAATTTTTGGTCGCCGCTTCCGCCTATGTATTTTCTAAACCTTTTTTTGCAAGGTTTTGGCGGTTTTATGTTTCTTTCTGCATCTGTAGGTTTTTCAATGATTTTAATTAATATTTGTTTTATTTCATTTTTTATTTATGTTTGCGGTGTGTGCTTATGTTACAGCAGACATATTGACAATTTCCAAACGACATTAATTATTTTGTTTTAATTTACACAATTTTCTCCTTTATGTTTAAATTATGGCTCATATCCCAACAAAAAGGAGTCGTTGTCGCAGTAAGTTATAGTACACGAGTTCAAAATGTGATAACATGAATTATTTATAATGATATTATAGGTACTAGTATGAACCTTATATGATCTTAATGATCATCGTATGAATTTCAAATATGAATTAAAGTGATTCAATAACGTTGAATAATGATGATGCTTAGGGCCCTAATAACCATATTAATAATGCAAAATAATAATAATAACTACAATGATAATAATAATTGGGATAATAATAATAATAATAATTATGATAACAATAATACTAATTGTGCTAATGATAATGATAAGAATAAAATTAATAATAACATTGGTTTTTACACTGTGGGCAATAATGATAACAATCATTATTTTAGTGATAAAAAGGATAATAGGACTAACAATAATTAGTAACAATAATCCTAATAATAAATGTTATATTAAAAATAATAGTATTGTTAAAATTTTTGATATTTAAAATAATGAGTTCATTATGATCGACCATGATGGTGATAAAAAAAATGATAATATTACTATATAGTCATTAATAGTTCCGATTAGTCTACTATTGTAGACTCAATAAAAGATAATTTGGTGACCTAATAATAAATTTATTGCAAGTTTCCATGGCAACTTATTATCAGAAGGGAAATTCTCTTCTCCATTC
>CM039680.1:227705268-227715268 GCA_022537955.1 Schmidtea mediterranea
TATACTTATTACTTATAAAATTTATTAATATTATTATTATTATTAATACTTTTAAAACTTTTTATAATATTATTATTATTATTAATATCATTATTACTTTTTATTATTATTATTACTTATAAATTTGTAAATTTTATTCTATTTTATTATTATTTTTTATAAATATTATTATTATTATTATTATTATTATAATTAATATTATTATTATTATTATTATTATTATTATTATTATTATTATCATTATTATTATTATTATTATTTTCAAGGTTATTGGATGACTCATCATAATTTTTCAAGGTCATTCAAAAGTAGGTCAAGATCATTCAAAATTTCTCAAGGTCATATTATTTTTAAACATTTTTAAATTTTAATTTACTACTTATTTTTATAAGTAGTATATATTTTGTAAATTTATTTTATTATTATTATTATTATTATTATTATTAATATTTTTATTATTATTAATATTATTATTATTATTATTATTATTATTATTATTATTATTATTATTATTAATGTTGAGGTCTGTAAATTAAAATTAAAAATTTAAATAAAATTTAGGATAATAATTCAAATGGAAAGTAAGCGAAGAAAAAAGGCAAATAAAAGCGGGATCGTGCACAGAATTAATAGTAAAGGAAAGTGCGATGGAAACAGTATTAGAAAATGCAAAAAGCAATTACGAAAGGCGAGAATCCGGAAATCCGAGAAAAATCAATAAATGGAAAAATCATCGAAATCGAATGGGAAAAACGGGACAGTTATAGATTAGCTAATGGTCAACAAGATGACGGTTAGGGATTTATCAGAAAAGGGTTAGAAAGGGTTGAAAAACATTCAAATGTATGAAAACAGAAAACGTTAATTAATTAATTAATTGGCTAATGGAAAACCCGAGCTAATGGGAAACCCGAGCCAATGGAGAACCCGAGAGATGAAGGAAACCCGAGCTGGGTAAACAAGAAGAAAGGCAAACAAAAGGAAGATTTGGGCCCATTAGCTTGACACAATGATTAATGGGAAAAGAGTAAGGAGAAGATAGCGCGCGTAGGAAGACCGGTAGGGCCATTAATTATCTGGATTCGTTGGACCATTATGGATGACAGCCGAAGCAAACACGTAGGAGAAAATGTCAAACGAAAGATTGGCTCGGCAATAACCATTTGTCATCCTGATTTCGAGGAGTATATAAGCAAAGGGAAAATCAGAGAAAATCGGCATTCTGCCTCAGCTAGGGTTCGAAGAATCAGACTGTAGGAAAAGTGGTAAACGAATTAGGGAAGTAGGGAAAAGAAGAAATAGAATTAAGAATACGGAAAGGCGAAAAGGGATCAAACCAAACAGAAACCGAGGAAAACGAGAGTCAACAGAACTAAAGGATCAAAAGGTGAATGTTGTTTGTTTGCAAAGCATCAACGCCGAGCAGAGAATCGTATAAACTTTGATTGGTCATTGTAGCGTGATAATAAATTGTGAACCTGTTGTTTCAATATACGTTGGGTCGTTCATTGTTTTAATTTAAAGAACACCAGGAGTCAGAGAGAACCGACTTGAAATAATCCAAAACCCAACATTAATATTATCATTATTATTATTATTATTATTGTCAAGGTTATTGGATGACTCAAATTTTTCAAGGTCATTCAAAAGTAGGTCAAGGTCATTCAAAATTTCTCAAGGTCATATTATTTTTAAACATTCTTAAATTTTAATTTACTACTTATTTTTATAAGTAGTATATATTTTGTAAATTTATTTTATTATTAATATTAATATTTTATTAATGGTTGACTGGTAATTTTTATTGAATTTATATGATATATATTTTGTGATTTTACAATAATTTAATTTATGTGGAAAACATAGATTTTATTCGATTTAAGTCATTTTTGATGAATTTTTTAATTGCTTGAAATTGTTGCCAGAACAAAATTGTGGTGATTTTCGATGGAAAAGGATGATAACAATTTTGTAATACTTTAAAGAAAATTTATTTTTATTGGTAAAATTCAAATTTTTATGATAATTTTAAGGGAATTTGATTGGTTGAATACATATAGTAAATATGATTCGAATGATGAATTTTTAAGGAGTAGAGTCGGTTAAACATAGATTTCTAAAGAAATTTTACCTTGTAGGTTTTTAAAAGATATGTATATTATTGGTGCAGTTGAGGGAAAATGTTATTTCAATGGAAATGATTGGTTAAGAGTAAATTTTATGATATTTTAAGGAAATAATCGATTAAGAACAAGTTTGTTGTCATTTTTAAGGGGTTGAGTTGGTTGAATATCTGTGTTCAAAGGGTAAATATTTTCTAAATGGAAAATATAGATGAGGAATTTATAATATTTTTAGGGGATTTGTTCAGATAGATATCAATATGTGTGTAAATCTTTTGAGAGAGTGGAAATATTGTCAATTAAAGAGAAATGATTTGTTAAGAAGAGAATTTATGATCTTTTAAGGAGAAATGATTGGTCATGAGATGAATTCTATTGTAAGGCGATTTCAAGAAATTTATTCGGTTGAATATCGATATAAGTCGGTGATTTTTATGAAAATAATGAATATAGGTGGGGTTATTGTCATTTAAAGAGAAATGATTGGTTAAGAGGAGAATTTATGATAATCTTAAGGTAATTTGATTGGTCAAGAGAGGAATTTTATTTTAAGATGATTTCAAAAAATTTATTCAGTTGAATATCGATATGTCGGTGATTTTTATGAAAAATATTGAATATAGTTTGGAATATTGTCGTTTAAAGAGAAATGATTGGTTGAGAGTAAATTTTATTTTAGGGGGAAACAATTGGCTAAGAAGAGAATTTATGATCTTTTAAGGGGAAATAATCGATTAAGAACAGATTTGTTGATATTTTTAAGGGGTTAAATTGGTTAAGTATCTTTATTTAATAGGTGATTTTTATAAAAAAAATAATGAATATGGTAAAGTAGGAGAAAGTGTTATTTGATGGTAAAAGATTGGTCAAGAGATGAATTTATTTTAAGGGGATTTCAAGAAATTTATTCGGTTGAATATCGATATAAGTCGTTGATTTTTATGAAAATAATGAATATAGCTGGGATTATTGTCATTTAAAGAGAAATGATTGGTTGAGAGTAAATTTTATATTATTTTAGGGGAAAACAATAGGTCAAGAAGGGGAATCTTACTTTTAGGGTGATTTATTCGGTTGGATATCAATGTCAAAAGATGGATACTTAGTGAAATCGATACATTTTCATTGACTTAAGGGTTATCAAAATATAACAATAAAATTTTGGTTAATTTTAATTATATTATTGGAATCTGAATAAAATATACGATACGTGTTCAGTTCTAAGAAATTGTTCGATTCATGCATTCAAGTATTTATTTGATTTTATTATTATATTTGTAATTTAATTAAAAACTAAAATTGATTAGTATTTAAAAAATTTATGTTACCCATTACTTATGTTGTTATTGACAATTTTCTGAATAATTTAAATATTTACGATTATTTCCAGGAATGAAGAGAAATTGTACGATTAAAAACTATGAGCTGTTGATAAAATACATTAATTTTCATTCAACAAGTACCTAGAACAATTACCTAACAATCTTAAAATTTTAGAAAATCTAACAAATTTTTTCAATTATTTTACAACTTAATTAATTTAATTAACTGATAAGTACTAGTTTCTTTACGATTTGCTACTGTGTTGAAACTTTTTTTTTTTTTAAATTCTTATTCAAAGTACTAACAAATTTTATTAAAGATCTATCAAGACTTGTCAAAAATTATAAAACTTTGGTAATTTTAATAAGTATTACTCAATAACTACTATTTTCTTACCAATTTGCTGAAGGTCTTATTTTAAGGTCTCAAATTTAACAACTTTCTCACAACTTTAATCAAATTCTAATCCCATGATAATCATAAATTACGTGTATTTTCTTAAAAATTGTCCATAGTTTTTCTTATATCGGTAAAACAAACACCTATATTTCAATCAAAAAACACGTGTGTATCATAAATTATTTACATTTTTCTTAACAATCTCAAACTTTACATAAATATTGAACTATTTTTATCATTTAACATATACACATTATTAGCCATAAAATAAATATTTCATAAATTGTTGAAAAATAACACATATTTTCATTAAAGTTTTTCCATAAACACTGTAATAAATCGATTGTTTAACACACACATTTGAGCCATAATTAGTTTTGATATTTATTTGCACATATTTTCTTAAAAATATAGAATTTTTCTTTAACTTTTTACAAACATTTACAATTGTTCTATCCCTGTATACTATGAACCACAATTGAACAAACTTTTTCTATTCAATATTAATTTTATATACTTTGTTGAAAATTTATATAAAATAATAATGAAAATAATAATAATAAAAACTTGTAATATTAATAATAATAATATAAATAACAATAATAATAACAATAAAAATAATAATAATAATAAAAATAATAATAATAATAATAAAATTAAAATTAAAATTAAAAAACATTAAAACACTACTTATAAGATAATAATAATAATAATAATAATAATAATAATAATAATAATAATAATAATAATAATAATAATAATAGAATAAAAATGAAAGAACATCAAAACACTACTTATAATAAATAAGTAGTATATTAAAATTAAAAATGTTTAAAAATACTATGACATTGACCTACTTTTAAATGACCTTGAAATAATATTATGACTCATCCAATAACCTTGAAAATAATAATAATAATAAATATTAAAACATTACTTATAAAAATAAGTAGTAAATTTATATTTAAAAATGACTAAAAATATTATAACTTTGAGAAAATTATAATAATAATAAAATTAAAATTAAAAAACATTAAAACATTACTGATAAAAATAACTAGTAAATTTATATAAAAATGTTTAAAAATACTAAGACCTTGTGAAATTTTAAATGACCTTGACATACTTTAAAATGACCTTGACATACTTTAAAATGACCTTGACATACTTTAAAATGACCTTGAAATAATATTATGACTCATCCAATAAGATTGAAAATAATAATAATAATAAATATTAAAACATTACTTATAAAAATAAGTAGTAAATTTATATTTAAAATGACTAAAAATATTATGACTTTGAGAAAATTATAATAATAATAAAATTAAAATTAAAAAACATTAAAACATTACTTATAAAAATAAGTAGTAAATTTATATAAAAATGTTTAAAAATACTAAGACCGTGTGAAATTTTAAATGACGTTGACATACTTTAAAATGACCTTGAAAAAAAAAATTAAGACTCATCCAATGACCTTGACAATAATAATAATAAAAACAATAATAATAATAATTATAATAATAATAAAAATAAATATAATTAAACAATATTAATAAGTAATCATATTAATTAATAATATTAATAATCATATTAATAATAATATTAATAATAATAAAATTATTTCCTTATAATAGAAGTTTTATACATTAATAATAATAATAATATTATTAAAAATAATAATAATAATAATAATAAATTTACAAAATATATACTACTTATAAAAATAAGTAGTAAATTAAAATTTAAAAATGTTTAAAAATAATATGACCTTGAGAAATTTTGAATGATCTTGACCTACTTTTGAATGACCTTGAAAAATTATGATGAGTCATCCAATAACCTTGAAAATAATAATAATAAAAATAATGATAATAATAATAATAATAATAATAATAATAATAATAATAATAATAATAATATTAATTATAATAATAATAATAATAATAATAATATTTATAAATATTTATAAATATTTATAAATATTTATATATATATCTTATGTATATAGAATATTAAATTTGTCAGATTTATGGTATATTCGCCGAATTAGTATACACGCACGGTTATTGTTTTTAATAACTATTCTTCCGCGCATAAGTATCCATCAAAAATATATATCCCTATTTAAATATAATTAACCGATGAAATCTACTCAATTGTTAAAAAGTTTTAATTTAATATAATAGTAATTAATACACTCTTAAAGTACAATTGATTTTCAGTAAATATTTTCATCTTTTATGTATATTTGTTGATCATTGAATAATTCAGACCATTTATTTCAAGTATTTCACAATATTTAATTGATATTTCATCTCATCATTGAGAAATTTTACCGACTAATTTATTATAAGCAATTCTCGATTCACTGAATATTTGTTAGCTTCAATTCATATTTTCTCACTTTAATGATTGCTTTCCTCTTTAATGAATATTTTCTCTCTTCAATTAATGTTTTCCTTATTCAATGAATGTTTTTTCCTCGTCAACGAATATTTTTCTCTTCGATGTATATTTTCTCCATTCAAAGTATATTACCCTTGTAAGTTATTAAGATATCAATTGATATTTCATCTATTTAGTAGATATCTTTAGCTATCCCACTGTTTTCAGTAATTTCAACGATTTTAGTCACTTAATGTACTATCTCACCAATATTACTTCTTCACTGAAAATTTTCTTTATAGAATATAATCTTTACTAATTAAAATTCCATTTGTTGACTTGTTATTTTCAATGAAAATTTAACTAAATAAATTACATCTTTCAATAGATTAGGTTGTACTCGACAAAAATAAAATAATTTTAGGCTATGTAAATCAATTAGAGCTTTTAGGGAAATTTTATTATAATTTAAGTAATATCTAGTTTTACGAGGTATTTATTTTAGTAAATTTTAATCATCTTTGTGAATTTTATGGTTTTCTTTTGAATTTTAATGGATTTAAGGTTTGATTATGTTTTTAATGAAATTATTGAAGAAATTAGGGTAAATCTATAATTTTAGAAACAATTAATTTCTTCCTAATTTATTAGATTAGACTTGATTTTAGGATTATTTTAAATAAAAATAAATAAATAAATAAATAAATTTAGGATCAAAATGTTTATGAAACATCTATTTAAGATAATTATTTACCAATTAGAATCCAATTTGACTGATAGATTTTGAATAGTAAATGATATTTTAATTATAATTTTATGTTCTATTTAAATAGTTGATTAAATCAGTTAATTTTTAAAAATATTTTAGTGAAACCTAAAATTTTAATTGATTTTACAGTGTAAATAAAGGGGTCAATAATTACTTTCATTTTCAAATCTAATATTGATTTCATGGATATCAATCACAAAAGTAGTATAATTTAGAGAATTTTAAGGGGATGCTCAGTGTGGTTATCAGTATAGTTATGAAAATCATTGATATATCTCTAATGGTTGACTGGTAATTTTTATTGAATTTATACTTGATTTACTGATTAATTTTAATGAGCAATATGATATATATTTTACAATAATTTAATTTATGTGGGAAACATAGACTTTATTCGATTTTAGTCATTTTTGATGAATTTTTTAATTGCTTGAAATTGTTGCCAGAACAAAATTGTGGTGATTTTCGATGGAAAATGATGATAACAATTTTGTAATACTTTAAAGAAAATTTATTTTTATTGGTAAAATTCAAATTTTTATGATAATTTTAAGGGAATTTGATTGGTTGAATACATATAGTAAATATGATTCGAATGATGAATTTTTAAGGAGTAGAGTCGGTTAAACATAGATTTCTAAAGAAATTTTACCTTGTAGGTTTTTAAAAAATATGTATATTATTGGTGCAGTTGGGGGGAAATGTTATTTCAATGGAAATGATTGGTTAAGAGTAAATTTTATGATATTTTAAGGAAATAATCGATTAAGAACAAGTTTGTTGATATTTTTAAGGGGTTAAGTTGGTTGAATATCTGTGTTCAAAGGTAAATATTTTCTAAATGGAGAATATAGAGGAGGAATTTATAATATTTTTAGGGGATTTGTTCAGATAGATATCAATATGTGTGTAAATCTTTTGAGAGAGTGGAAATATTGTCATTTAAAGAGAAATGATTTGTTAAGAAGAGAATTTATGATCTTTTAAGGGGGAAAGGATTGGTCACGAGATGAATTCTATTTTAAGGGGATTTCAAGAAATTTATTCGGTTGAATATCGATATAAGTCGGTGATTTTTTATGAAAATAATGAATATAGCTTAGATTAATGTCATTTAAAGAGAATTTTATTTTATTTTAGTGAGAAACAATTGGCTAAGAACAAAATTTATAATATTTTAAGGGGAAATAATCGATTAAGAACAGATTTGTTGATATTTTTAAGGTACTGAGTCGGTTAAATATCGTTATTTAAAGGGTGATTTCTATAAAAAATAATGAATATAGTTGGTAGGGTAAGAGTAAGTGTTATTTGATGGGAAATGATTGGTCTAGAGTGGAATTTAGTTTAGTGAGAAATAGTCAATTAACAAGTTTGTTGTCATTTTTAAGGGGGTTGGGTTGGTTAAATATTGTTATTTTAAGGGGTAAATATTATCTAAATTGGTATTTTTATGATTTTGTTTTTATGAAAAATATTGAATATGGCTGGAAATATTGTTATTTGATGGAAAATGATTGGTCAAGAGAGTAATTTATAATATTTCTAAAGAAATTTACTGGAATGAATATTGGTATTCAAAAGGTAAATATTATCTACTTGATAGGCTTTTATAAAAATTATGAATATAGTTGGTATAATGGAGTGAAAAATGACATTTGAAGAGGAATGATTGGTTGAGAGTCGATTTTTTTTTTATTTTAAGGGGAAACAATAGGTCAAGAGGAGGAATTTATTTTAAGAGGATTTATTCGGTTATATATCAATGTCAAAAGATGGATACTTAGTGAAATCGATACATTTTCATTGACTTAACGGTTTTCAAAATATAAAAATAAGATTTTGGTTAATTTTAATGATATTATTGGAATCTGAATAAAATATACGATACGTGTTCAGTTCTAAGAAATTGTTCGATTCATGTATTCAAGTATTTATTTGATTTTATTATTATATTTGTAATTAAATTAAAAACTAAAATTGACTAGTATTTAAAAATATTTGGTTACCTATTATTTATGTTGTTATTGACAATTTTCTGAATAATTTAAATATTTACGATTATTTCCAGGAATGAAGAGAAATTGTACGATTAAAAACTATGAGCTGTTGATAAAATACATTAATTTTTATTCAACAAGTACCTAGAACAATTACCTAACAATCTTAAAATTTTAAAAAATCTAACAAATTTTTTCAATTATTTTACAACTTAGTTAATTTAATTAACTGATAAGTACTAGTTTCTTTACGATTTGCTACTGTGTTGAAACTTTTTTTTTTTAAATTCGTATTCAAAGTACTAACAAATTTTATTAAAGATCTATCAAGACTTGTCAAAAATTATAAAACTTTGGTAATTTTAATAAGTAATACTCAATAACTACTATTTTCTTACCAATTTGCTGAAGGTATTATTTTAAAATTTCTTCAAAGTAATAACATTATTTACAAATTAATCAGTTTTATCTCAAATTTAACAACTTTCTCACAACTTTAATCAAATTCTAATCCCATGATAATCATAAATTACGTGTATTTTCTTAAAAATTGTCCATAGTTTTTCTTATATCGGTAAAACAAACACACATATTTCAATCAAAAACACGTGTGTATCATAAATTATATACATTTTCTTAACAATCTCAAACTTTACATAAATATTGAACTATTTTTATGATTTAACACATACACATTATTAGCCATAAAATAAATATTTCATAAATTGTTGAAAAATAACACATATTTTCATTAAAGTTTTTCCATAAACACTGTAACATATCGATGGTTTAACACACACATTTGAGCCATAATTAGTTTTGATATTTATTTGCACATATTTTCTTAAAAATATAGAATTTTTCTTTAACTTTTTACAAACATTTACAATTGTTCTATCCCTCTATACTATGAACCACAATTGAACAAACTTTTTCTATTCAATATTAATTTTATATACTTTGTTGAAAATTTATATAAAATAATAATGAAAATA